>UXSR01000516.1:0-28957 GCA_900604375.1 Mesocestoides corti
GCAACTAAGGCCATTCCAACAAACCGGGGTGGTTGTATTGGTTCTGTTAGCAAATGCGCATCACTGAGTTGCGTGGATGTTTGGTAGAGTGGATGCCAGTTAACACGTTTGCGCGAACAACCAAGGCGCCCTTGTGTCTCTACGGTAAATAGATGGAGTGGCGGTGAGGTTGCAGGGCAAACGCTTGCCTCGAAACGTGCGTTTTAGTGTGCAGCACATTCGTCCTCTTTACTGCGCATCGCGCCGTTTGCCCAATTCAAAATTAATCATTGTACTTAAAAGAAACTTTTGTTGCTGACGTTTTCTTGAATACACCGCTAACATTTTGCCATAAATAAGGCATCTTTGATGTTGCGCTTTTAATGCCCTCTGAAGCCCCCTGCCTTCTGCACACACCCACTCTCGTCACACTTTAATGCACATCGCCGAGCGTTTCGCCGTTTTGCTGAATTATATAGGTTTGGCGGTAATGGGCAACTGGTGCACCCTCCTTAATCTTTTGATTGTCGTCTCAGCCCTTCCACTGTCCTAACTCGTGCTTTTTTTCTATTACCGTTTGCATGATTTTCGTGCATTGTCAAAAACATGGAACGGATCTAGTTTTTGGAGACTATTTCTACATTTTCTTGTTGTAAATATCAAACAATGATATGTGTGGTGTTCTGTTGGCACCAGATGGCATCATATTTTGATTCGATCGCCAAACTTATCGATGTTCATTACCTGAATCAAAAAACGGTTTGGGTAACTGGTTAATGAGGAATATCGATTACTTACCTGCCGTTTTGCCCTATTCACGTGCTTCAACTTGAGACCATTTAAAAAATGGCGGTGCTGTAGAAACCTGCATGCAAGGGCCATTCTGTTTGTGTCCACGATCATGAATCACCTTTGAACCGCATCGTTTTTGGAACGTAGAATTGCTTATTTGTTTTTGATTGCCTTAAGCGACCGTGTACCATTGGGAGGAGGTAAGTCGTTAAACAAACGACTTTGGTATTCTTCAGGTGTGTGGTTAGTGGCCTATTCATTATGCACGAGCGTAGTTGTTAAACCGACATCCGCGCAGATTTGTGAAGGCACTTAACAGCAAGAAACGTGATGGCTCAAGCAACTGATGTGTAGGTTGGATTCCCGTATTTGAAGCGAAGGTTGTGCCTGGATTTTCCATTTGAAATCAACGATGCCCGGCCTCGTGTCCAAGTTCTTATTTCTGAAGTCCGTTTCTGGAGCTGATACTTAGCCTGCCTGGATTTGGGTTGAGCACAACTGTATTGGTTCCGTAGGGGCCCACTGCGCCGTTCCAAGAATCCTCAGGCCACCATAGATTACTCGTTTGTTCCTTTAATTAGCGGTTCTTCGACAGGCTCCAGGATGTGGTTTTACCTTTTCCCGCTCTAAAAATCCTATCCGACGATTCTTGGCTGCTTGGAATGCGAGAATTATAGCCTTTTTAATTGTCCCTTCGTGTGTACTAGTTGATTTTATTTGCACCTTTAATTCAGCAAACCAGCCAGGCGTTCAGAGTTATTCTTTGCGAGCAGTGCCCCTTTTTTAACCCACAAATATCCTTAAATTGGAACATTCTGCAGCCATTTTGAAATTTCCATATTAAAATTCCTATAAGCTTCTGGCTGCGAATCCTGCCCATAGCCTATATCTACATGCGTAGTCGACAAACTTAGTGACGATTGGCTCTGCCGTTAGTGCGGATCAATTGACCCCGTCCATTGGCAACTGCCTACGTAATTTCTGTATCAACAAGATCATTTCCAATTCCCCCACATTTTTGGTTTTTTTTTGTATCCACACAAAATTTCGTGTTTTTCCGTTTCGGTGTTAGTGATAGGCGTCCGAAAAGAAGTTTTAGCGTCTTGGAAAACTGGCGAAAACTAATTCGACTTCTGTGAAACAGCTGTTCGCTGCACTAATTGGACATTGAAAGAGGGGAAAAACATTAGAAGAAAAATTTGTGGCTTTCGTTTTCTGGCCTTCATGGCAATGCTGAACCTCAGGACTTCATTGGGATTGGGGGAAGAGGCTTATGTGGACGCAAAAGATGTGCAATTTTCCCATGCTCACGGTTGGTCACTGCTGATTGAGAAATTAGGTTTCCGTTCGATTTTGACCACAGTCTACTCCTTCAGATTGTCCGAATCGTAGTGAATTTGTGGCCGGCATTTGGTTTTGCAAATCTGCATATGTGTGTAATTGTCAGGCCGTTTCGACAACACTCAGTCAGCCTTGTTAGTGAATTCGAATTATCACCGGTGTTCTTATAATTTCCTCGTTCCTGTGTTAGCATTTCGTATCAAGATTCGCGTCAACAAAGCCCCCTATCTTGTGTTTTGGTTGAGTTATTTCGTCTTATCTAATGCTTTTCATCCCGTTTACTGCTTTGTCAACGCATAAGTACACAAGTACAAAGAGCTCTGCCTGGACACAGCACAAACTGTTTGATCTCGATAATTTATTCCACGTGCCAACTTTTGTGAATTGCGATACACGCAATTTTTTTTGTTGCTGCTGCAGGGAACACCATCGTTCCAAGTCTGCTACGCGGGCTCCCAACGATTCCACAAGCTGTCGCATCTGCTCCCAGCAACCACCTACATGCTTCGTGTCTCGGCGACCAACGCGCATGGCCAAAGGTACGCTTATGGCATTGAAGTAGTGCGATAATTATCATTCCAACCCGTGCTGATATGGAATTTGCCCTATTGAATATAGTTTAACATTTATGGGACACCATAAGTTTGGTTTTCTGGATAGGTCCGTAGGTCGAGTTATTTTGAATTAGGGACTTCATGCTACGGATTTCAGGAAACGATCAAGCAGCCACGTATGGCTCGATGTTGCTTGCAGTTAAAACGGTGTCCACTGGATCTTCAAGCTTACCACTCACGAGAAGCAAACAAAATAATCGCTTGTTGTAACGACAAGTGCTGTAAACAAATTACGGGATTTTGTATTTTTCTTGGAAAATGACGTTTTGTCCTACTGATTCCCTGTTTTACTCTTCTCCCTTTGAAGTCCCTGGAGTGACGTGGTGTCAGTCATGACCTACGGCCTGCCCCCTTCTTCGCCCGAACCTCCTCGCCTATTAAAGGCCACCGCTCGAAGTCTCCATCTAACGTGGGGACCCCAGTCCGGAGGTTCGGAGAATGCCTCAAAGACCTCTTCCGCTCCCTCGAAACCGATCCTGCGCTACATGTTGGAGATGCAGGAGGGCGAGGCCCGTCAGCACTTCAAGAAGGTCTTCGACGATGACGCCACGCAGTTCATCGTCGAGGGACTTCGGCGGTGTTCTCTCTACCGGTTTCGACTGGCTGCTACCAATGTGGATGGCATGAGTCACTGGAGCGAGATCGTGGCCTTTCGAACAACTCCAGATGTTCCCACTGCACCAAAAGGCCTTCGAGTAAGTTCCACGAAGCCCCTCATTACCCAATCCCCACCCTCCCATCTGTGTTTACTCAGGTTCAAAATTAACGTACGTCATCTGGCGGTTGGAAGTCGAGGGAGGAATCATTTAGCGTAGAGGTCGGGAAGAAGCACTTTCCCCCGTCCTAATCTCACATTTAAGGTCATTAATGGAGCTGACTTAATCTCACCGTGTTGCAGTCGCTCTAATGCCATGTTCTGATCCACCTAGTCCACTCACTTTAACCTGTATTTTAGTTACGAGGTCGTGTTCGCCCTTACAACATAAACGTTTGCTGGCTGAGCCCAGAGGACGACGGTGGTCTTCCGGTGAGCGCTTATCGGTTGGAAGTCTTCATGCCTCGCCTTCCTTCTCCTCTTCTACGCAAGTACTCGACGCAACCGCACAAGAAGAACACCCACCTCACCCAGGCCACTGCTGTCCCCGATGATTTCAAAGTTGTCGAAACGATGAGCCCCATTTGTTGGCCGTGGGTCATTGGTACGTCGACTGCCAACATTAACCGATATTTGCATATACCGAACTACGGTCTGCATTGTACACCATCCTGTATTGGAGTTTGGTTTTGTTTAGGGGTAAGAATCCCGATATAGTACTCAATTACTAAGCCGAATAGGTCCTGAAGCTGATTGCTATCATCATCATCATCTGATCACTTTTCAGGTTTTTAAAATTCCCCGTGTAAATCACTGCACCTCTCTCACTCTGATGTCAGAATGCTTGTATTTCTGTAAACCAAAAATCATCCAGCATTTAACAATGTAATCATTCTCAACCACGCCATGTAGCTCGCAGGATGCATTGTAAATAGAGCACTGTGCTAGTGAGCCACGCACATTTGTCATACACTGCAAGATGTTCTCTCAGCTAGCTCCTGGCCTTGTGACAATTTTTTGGCCAATCATCTTTTTCGGGAGGAGCGCACTTTGCAAATACCTTTAGCCACCTGACGTTGGGAGTACCTTTTCCTCAATCTCTCAAACACCTGATCTGACTTCTATCGGTTTGTTGCGTTTTCGAGGTTGATCTTTTTTGAGGCAATAAGTAATGTGAAACGAAAGATGCAGTTTCGAGATTTCCTCCACGTCGCTGATGGCTTTTTTCCCGTTTACTTGGACTCCTCCACGTCGCTAATTTCTTCTGCGGCTAAATCATTTTCAATCGCGCGCTCCTTAATGCTTCTTCCCTTGTATCTACCTATTCTCAACAGTTACCTCCACCTATTTTCTTTGTGGTGGCGTGGTTGGCGATGGCCAGACCGCAAGTCCACTGACTTATGTTCTTTACTCTCTTGTTTTACTGTCAAGCTTAAGGTTAAATGACCATAGTTCCACAGGCACACGGCGAAATGCCTGGTGTTGCGCTCTAGAGCATCTGGATGTTGTCTTTCTTGACCACTTCATTTTGATGACTCGGGTCAACACATGCTTCTCGTGCCATTACGCTAAAACAACGTTGTCGACCAACCACATTGCCATTTCACCTACTCATTAAAGAAACAGCGGGAGTCGTGGTTGTCCACGCAGCTAACTGGCATGCATTTGCCTGTAGAGCGGTCTACCATGAGACGCTGGCATCGGCACGGCTTTGATTTTTTCAAGTGACCTTAGCTGTGATTCTCACCCCCTTCCTCACTCACCCCGTCGCCGATTTGACTGGCTTTGAGGTCACCGGGCTCTCACTACCACGTCCTCCCCTGACTCACCCAACGGTGTGCACAACCTCTCATAAATTCTCCATCCTGTGGCACAACAACCGCTTCCCCTATCTCTTTCTCATGGTTCCCACTACGTGACTCTCTCATTTAGCATTTAAACGGAAGAGTTGATAAAGTATGTGGTGCGGGTTACGTGGAGGTGCACAATAGAAACAGAGGCTTCGGTGGAAGAAAGGTCTGCGCGTCACTTTGCAGCCATTTAAGCCCAATTTCTTGTGTTACTGGCTCTTGGTTGACGCCCAATTGAGAAAGGTCACGGTGAATTTGATGAGTTCTTGATAAAAAGAGTTAATACGGTAATAAACCCAATAAGGTACTTTGTGAGTCAACCGCTTACCAATTTTCTATAAATGAAGTGCACTTTCGGCAAGGTTGACTTAATTGAAATCCCTTTTCTGCTTGCAGCAACATCGGATAACAACGCCTTCACGTGTGTTCCGCCGTCGATCCACGTACTTCAACCACCATCGACCAGTCTCTACTCTGCCGGCAAGGTGAACGATGCACCTCAGGCTCCATTCCGCGTCCCTTCTTCCAACGATCCCATCTGGGCTTCCACCGAAGAGTCCGCCACTCTGTCTTCGCCCTACGTTTCTGAGAGCTCCGATAACGAGGACGGCGAGCCAAAGTGCGCCTGGTATTCCATCTACGAGGGTCGAACAAAGGAAGTGTCGGTGTGCAACCTAACGCCGGGTCAGACCTTCCAGTTCCGTGTTCGTGCAACTTCGTGCCGGACAAATGCACCTGGCCAGAATGCAAGTCGCAAGAACTCCTCCAACCCAGTCTTCTGGGGTTGCGCCTCAGAATCATTGCTTAAAGTCACTACTCCAGCGGTGCCACCGATAAACCCACCATCGAACCTCCGTCTGTTTGGTCGCCCGAAACCTACGGGCATCCGGCTAACATGGGATCCGCCAACGTCAAACGGGGGAGCCCCGATTCTCTCTTATGAAGTCTGGCAATCACTATGCGACCCCATCTCAGGCAGCCCGATTAAATTGCCTTCTCCCAAAAATGCTTCGCCAATGGTTACTGTGTCATCCGAGAGTATGCAAGATCTTCACAGTGCTCTGGCCCAGCATTCTTCACCTCCCGCGCTCTCGGCTCCAAGTTCCGTGTCTTCAAGTCCGCTTCACCAGTCTGGCAAGGCGCCGAACTCGCGTTTGGTGTTCTCAGGTGGGGAAAATAGTTGCGAAATCTCTGGGCTGCATTCAGGGCAGTCATTTGCCTTCCGAGTTAGGGCTAGGAATTCGACGGGCTGGTCGGACTGGTCAGAGTGGTGCACATTCTCGACAGCGCCGTCTCCCCCCGGGGAACCAAGCGGGCCCCCGAGGGTGAAGCCGACGTCCGCGACTAGCGTGGCAGTCAGCTGGGAGCGAGTGGAGCAGACGAACGGTGCAGAGATTACCGAGTACAGGGTGGAATGGCAACCGAATGTGGTCGAACCATCGGAAACGTGTACGCCGCCAGAACGTGATCAGGTGGACCTAGTGCTCTCACCCACTGAGAACTCAGTGAACGGATCAAAAATTTCCGCTTCTTCGTCGTCAACCTGCCCGCCAACGTGCCCGAATGACGGGTTCCAACTGGTTTACTCCGGCGGCGAATGCCACTTTGAGTTGCATGACCTCCAACCAGCCTCGAGGATAGCCTTTCGGGTGTGCGCTGTAAACTCCGCCGGAGCGGGCAAGTGGAGTCCCCTGGGGGGCTGCGTTATGCCGGCCTCCCGACCCGGCCAACCCTCCGGTCTCGCCTTAGACCGCAGCGCCGTCAGCCCCACAGGCGAAGCGGAGACGTGCGTCGGCGGGGTCTCCATGACAACTGCGCGCCTCGTCTGGATCGTCCCCGTTGACAACGGCTGTCCCATTACAAGTACTCCTTATTTTGTTTTCGTTTCAGTACTAATTTGTGATGCATTGTTTTTGCTCCTATTGATCCTTTCTTTCTACAGTATGTAGCTCTTAAAAGCTCTCTCGTGTGGCGGCAATTTGATTAATGTCTCTGGCGTTGAAAACCACTGCAGTTCGAGCCTATAATTGTGTCGATCAAGTCCGATTCTACGTATCTCCCGCTTGCTCGTAGGATTTTATTTTCATGGTGAAATCACAGTTCACAAGTATTTTCTTCTGACTTGTTTTGGCTGTTCTGAAACCCAACGTCAACAGCTTAAAAATCAGTTCATTGTGCTTTTTTTTCTTCTGTTTTTGTAAACGCTAAGGTAAGCATTGTACTAATGATATAAAACGGTAGCTGAATTGCCTGCTACACTGCTTTCTCGCGTCAACTCGTAGCCTCGAAGTTGTGCTACTTCGGTTGGGTTTTCGGCGACTTTTGTGGGCTTTTCTGCAGTCGTTTGCCAATTTATTGTCAAACCAAGTTGTCAATTTTTGCCAGACGATGTCGTTGCTTTCCATGATTGACATTTTTTCGTAACTTTTGTCAGTCAAATGTAGATTTGTTTTTAGCAGGTAAAAAGTACATTCAGAAGACTTGGATTTTGACACGTAAACATGACCTAATTTCAAGAAAAGCAAACGTATTTACACTTGTTGTTACGTCGTGAGGCCCCTTTAAAACGCTGAGTAAATGTTACCTTTGAGTCTACGTCTTCGATCTTAGCTATTAGCCTTGTTTCATCGCAGTAGAGTTACCGCGAATCTTGGTAGCCCAAATGGCACAGGATGCCTCCGATTTGACAACACGATTACTGATCAAAGTGCATGTCCAGAGTAACCGGCGGCACTCGTTTTTTCCTCCTGACAGAATTAATTGCCTGTTTTTTGTGCAAATGCATTGCAATATCTGTTTACTTGGTAATTGCGCCGCTTTGAGTTGTACAAAGCCGTGTCATGCCGAATGAAGCGGCCACCTAGGTGTTAGGCTAGCATCTACTGCGAAACTCGGTGTGATCGGACTGTTCACCAGAAAGTGTTCTTCAATCGCAATTAGTCAAAATTTACCCGCAAACGAAGCTGCCTCCGTCACTTATAACACTTTAAACGTCGTTTGTATTTTAGTCATTTTAGTACATATACAAACGAACATTCACACACGTCTTCTTTTACCGTATTTTAGGCTACAACCTTGAGCTAACGCGCTATAACGGCCACATTTCACAGGCTTCCCTCACCACCGTCTCGGGTAATTCAGGCACCAAACAGTTTCCGCTGTGCGTAGACGGAGGGGATCTTATTCCAGTCTCTCCGGAACCGCTGTCTTTGGAAGATGAATGTAAGGCCGATGGTGGCGACGTCGGTGGTTGTGACCTTCGTAACGTCCTGTGCATTTCCGGGTCTCCGAGCCTCCTCTCCTCGTCTTCTTCCTCGCTCTCCCCCATTCCTTCTGTTGGCGTCGAACCAGGCTCCGCACCGTCTTCAAATGTCTCGTCAGAGAGCGGTCGACCACGGCATCACCATGCCCTCTCCAGACCCTCAAGTCTGAAGGCACGGCATCTTGCTCCTGGTGGCGGAAGGGCCGTGGAGTACGTCCGATATAAACTCACTGGGCTGGACATTGGAGCGAAATACAGGTGTGTCCGTGCTAGAACCTCTATTACCAACTACTGAGTGCACGCTTATCTTAATTTGTCATGAGGCGGCTTCCCATCGACGCCTATAGTACTCTCGCCTGAAACTAGAAATAGATTTGGACATTGGCTAGCGCTAGGAATTGTGCGTTGGTGTCATTCATCAATTAAATCTCCTGTCGCTCCCATAGCTACGTCTGTGAGCTCCATCCCGCAATGTCGTGTTTAATTTCCTGATCAATGACCTCCAGCATTACGCATTTAAGCTGGAAAATCCCAACCACAGGTTTACAAATCACTTTCAGATGATAAAAGCATTCAATTTCTTTTCACCCAAATCGCGGCCCGGACTTCAACTGTCCCAAGCGATTTTCATAGTCGTTTCAGCGAAACTGATTGTACATGCTACCCCACAGGCAAGAGCTCAATACCGCAGACAGACATTACACAACGTATGTTCACTGACTCGAGTCCGTTATTTTCAAAACAGTCGCTTCGTGACGTCCAAAAAGAGTTTGCCTGTCATCCCAGACGCTTTGGTAGTGGTACGGCATGCGAAATGCTGCGATAGCGTCTTTCGTCGCTCTCTGTTCCAAGGTACTACGCAAACATCTTTCCAAAAAAAACACCACCGGTCGTTCATTGCACGACTGATTCCTCATCTGGAATCTTTGCATTTCTAAACAGTGTCAAATGCGCGATGATACTGTGACTTTTGCCTCACTGTTGAATCCACTTATGCTCAGCATTCTTTGACATGAAGCGTTAAGTCGACGTAGTGTTCGGCATCACACACTCACAACACTCGGCTGGTTGGCTGGTTCTGCAACGTCGCTCCTCAGGATTGTCATCAACTCATTCGTGGCCTCAGCAAATAAGCTTACGCGTTGCCTCGTGAATTAGCCCTGTAAACATTGACAAAGTCCACGGCTCTAATTTTTCCAAGTTGTCTTAAAGGCCGTCACCTCGTTTTAGTCTGCACTACTCCATGAGCCCTCAATTTTCATCTCAACTTTGTTCTAGCCTTCAATTCTCCCAAGGAATTAAGACCACCTAAACCGTTTGGGTTTCACGTTAATTATTCTCGACATTTTTACAGTCGAGTTTTCACTACTGCAGTTGTTTGTCTTGCGAGGCATGTGGCATGTTTGAGGTTGTTAGTTTCAGTTAGGCAGACCGGGTTTTCTGGCAGTGGGACTCCTGGTGGCCTGTGACAACTAAGCAGTAGTTATGCCTGCACAGATGAAAATGCTAAACACGAGATTCGTGTTTAGGCATAGTAAATCCGGCTGCTGACACTTCCGTTTGCCATTCGCACTTTCGGTAGCTACTCCTTCCGAGCCCTTTTATTCAAAAGTGGTAAATATTTTTGTTAAGGAAGCGGTTGAGTGTGTGAATGGCCAATGCTCGTTACATTTCATTGTTTAGCATAATTCAATTGGTCGAATTCCCCTTGAGGACGCCTTTTCCTCCAATCAGTAAATCTGGATGAGTAGGCAGTGGTGTGTGTAGTATGGCGAATGGGGCAGGGGTTTAGTGAGAGAAACTGCGTCTGTGGCATGAGATGGTGGAGGCGTTGTGGGAGAGGTTGTGCACGACGTTGGATGAGTCAGGGGAGACGGTAGTGAGATGGTGGTGACCTCTGAGCAGGTTAAATCGGCGACGGGTTGGGTGAAGGGGGTGGTGAGAGTCACAACTAAGGTCATTCCAACAAACCGGGGTGGTTGTATTGGTTCTGTTAGCAAATGCGTGTTACTGAGTTGCGTGGATGTTTGGTAGAGTGGATGCCAGTTAACACGTTTGCGCGAACAACGAAGGTGCCCCCTGTGTTTCTGCTGTGAGTAGATGGGATGGCAACGGGTCCGATCGATAATTTTGCTGCGACCCGATGCCAGGACCAAGTCATCAACATATCTTTCAACCCTTTTGTTTCTCTACTCTCTTTCAACAGCAGTCTGTATAGGAATTCAGTTTTGAAGGCTGTTGGCTTGTTGTACTGCATTTCGGTACGCAGTGCTTAAGGCTGATGCTAAGGTGAACTAATGCAGGAATTTAGTCAAGTTATTTTCTATCTTTGTACTTTCTAGAGTCCGAGTGCAAGCTCTGAACGCCGTTGGCGTGAGCCCTTTCTCAGGAATCCTTCACTTCTCCACCCTCCCACAGCTTCCGCCTCCTCCAACTCTGTGTTGTGTCGGCTCCACCGCGGGGAGCATCAAACTCCGGTGGTCCGCCTCCTCCCCCGACTCAGCACACGACGACAGTGACGACGGCCCCTCCAAGCCGAGACCGTCGACTCCTCCTGCCAACATTAAATACGTCCTGGAGATGAGCAAGAAACCGGAATCCAAGTGAGACAAGTGGTCATGGAGGGTGTTGGTGATTGCCACCTCGTGGTGTTGTTAACCTCCTCCCGTTTCTTTCCAGGGGTTGGGTGACTGTATTTGAGGGGCCGCAGACCTCCTTCAAGGCGCGCAAGCTAACTGAGGCAACGCTCTACTACTTCCGCGTCGCCGCTGTCAATGTCAGTGGAAAGGGTGCCTTCTCGGAGGTCATTAGTGAAAAGACCGCTTACTTGCACCCTCCACCTGTTGATGGTAGGCATCTGTTCTCCTATCTACGCAGTTTCAGCATTTGGTTGGCCTGACGGCGAAATTTTGACCACAGAATTTTGACCCCTTTACCCTTGTATGTGATTTAATGTGAAAGACCAAACTTTTACGCTAGCGTGGGAAACAAAAAGGCATGCCGTTATTGACTCTGTGGATGGTGCGTTACACCGCCCAGCTAGTAAAAGAAGAACAAAAATATCCGAGACGACGGGAGACAGCCGTCTGGTGGAGATCGCAATTGGATTTGGTGTGTGTGTGTGTGCATGAAAGGCTGTTTACCGAAATGTCTCAGACTTGCAAAGGAGGGAGGCGACAGATGGAGTTCGGGGGAACTAGCAAACGGACAAGGCGTTGAACAATGAGATGTGTGGTGCAGGACAGCGTGAACTAATACGATTCAGAGCAGTCTCACTAGAGAATCTCGGTGTTTGCCTACTTTGAGGTGTCGGAAACGCTTGTAGATCCTTAATTTTAAGTAGTGGCTCTTGCTTGATCGATCGAACATTGTTTGCCCAGCACGTTCATTCATCTTTTTTATCTACAAAACGATCATCAAGTAGAATCCCAGCAATACCGAGGGCTGTTTAAAACCCATTTCCGGTTGGCGATTGCCGTCACTGATTTGAATCACCCTCGATATTTACATTGAGGCCGTAAGACAAGCAGGAGGTGGCGGAACTGGTCCATATCGTGTTGTCTGTCATCCTCTGTGCTTGTGCTCTTAGAGTAAAACGCGCTGAATGAAATGGAAGGCAGACGCCCTCACTTGGTATTGGTCAAAGTGAGATCTTGAGAAATCGGTTCATCCACCTCACGTGTATGTACGTACCCTCTGCAGGAACTCACGCAAGCACTCACATGCTCAACTCCAATAGACTATTACTGCTCCAATTTCCACATATCTACACCACTTGAACACACATTACTCGTTTAATTTCTAGCTCCCCAAGTGGTTGAGGTCGATTGTACCGCGTGCAAGCTTCAATGGCCGGCGTTGAACAGCATTGGCCAGGATCCTCTCATCTATCTGGTCCATCTAACTCAAGTGCCCAGCGCCGTGTCGGCGTCCATTGAGTCCGAGGAAGATGCCGTGACGGTGTACCGTGGCGCCGAAACCTCGTGCACCATCACCAACCTCAGCCCGGGACGGAATTACATAGCCCGAGTTTGCGCGATCCGCTGTTGTCAAAAGGAAACTGTCGATGACCAGTCTCTCACTCCGCCCAAGACGACTTTGCAGTGCAACAACAGAGACATCGACCAAGACGCCGATGCCTCACAGGTGGGCTTCCCCCTTTTCACTGTCTCTTTCTTTATTTTTGCTTCTGCCGCACAATGTAAAGGCGTTCCAACATCAATGACACTGCCTTAGCGAAAGTCAGTCCATCCTCGGTGTACGGACTCGCAGTAATAAGCGGCCTTCAACAATTAAACACAGAGAACTCCTAAGCACGGTCACATTCGTGTAAGATGAGTCACTATTGTTCTAGAACTGACCCTCCGCCATTATCAGCGGGTCCGGAATCAGGTGCTAGGACCACTGAATCGGAATTCGACCTGACCCTGAGTATGATCATTGTGTTTAACTAAGGGGGATTGGCACAACTAAATGGCACCCCAGTTTGTCGATATCGGTAAGCTCGATTCGAAAATTGGACAAAGACCCAGTCTCTCTCATCGGATGTCCTCGAAAAAAACTGCCGATTTTCGGTAGCATATCCCACAGCTCAAACGGCTGATTTCTAGGTAATTTACAAGTCTGAGGACCGAGTAGAAGGAGATTAGTAAAGTCCTTCCTTGTTTTGATCGTTCTGGAATTGGACGTGTTAATTCCGCAACAAATCACGCATGAGAGCACTTAACTAAGGTCTTCGGTGAGCGGCAAGTGGTGCGTAATCGCAAAAACACTTGCACTTGCATTGGCGTGGGAGGGTGGGGTGGGGGATTCGATGGGATGTGTGTAGAACCGAGATTCCCACCCCTCACAGCTTCCAGGCTACCTCGATTCGGCGTCTGGTTAATCACTGCCTTGCGTATTGTGGTTTATGTGCAGTGGCATTATCGCGAAGTGTGCAGTTGTGTGCCTGTTGTGGGGAGAACGCGCTTACACATTTCCACATATTTTGCACCATCAAAGGCGCAGCCTAAAATGCCTAACGACTGTCCAAACTGCTAAACTATCACAATGCTCAAATTTACATAGCCTCTTGGTAACCGTCATCTACCCATAGCACAGGAATCTTCTGATTTATCTTTTGCCTGAATAGAACGAATAAACTCCCAACGTTATTTTTTTTAAAAAAAACTGACTACATTTGCAGGATTATTCCTGTTTCGCATTCTGGTGAAGTCACAAATTCTCAAACTGGCCGATTTCCTTTGAGCTTGCTCCTTTTTCGAATGGCGTCATCTTCGGCGCCTCCAAATATTGCATTATCTGATTCCATTGTTTATTTTAATTGAGCTTCTGAAGGTTTTATGTGCCTCTCACCATTTGCTGCCCCACCTGACTTTCTTCAGCAAGCATTTTTATTCAGCTCTACTTTCTCGCTTCCTGGGGTGTTTCTTGCTGCATTAAAGAACTTCATATTTTCCTGCAGCTGTCTGCCGTGGGGTTTCGCGATGTGGGCTAGAAATTTTGCATAAATTAATGTCGACGCTGAAGGTAATTTGCCAAATGCGCGTTGGTAATTTTCGGACCACTTTGCCTAATCAACTTTGATCCATACTGTACGAAGACCATTAATAAACGGGAGCCCCGAATTTGCCCAATTAATGAGTACGAACGTAACCGATCCTGTATTTTAGTCGATCTCGCACGTATTTCTTGATCTGCTTTTTCTCTCTTTCTCAGCTAACACTTCCAACGCACGCTTCGACTTCTTGTTCACCAAAGATAACACTCCTCCACGGTCCATTCTCTGTCGGAACAGCGTTCACAACTCTTGCCCAAAAGCAGACACCGGTTGGTCAGCTCATCAACTCGCTTTGGTGTCGAACACCCTTCACCAGAGAGCAGTCGACTTTCCCACTACCGACACTGCATTTTCGACGTCCAAATCTAACAAGTCACCTGGCGACCCTCACCGCGTGGGTCCACCGCGCCCGAGCATCTGCGGCCTTCCGACGCCTCATCATCCGCCCAGCGACTTCTTCGCGGGATCGTGCTCAGCGACGAATGGCCTGTTTACTCGTTGTCGGCTTTGTTCTCTTCACACTCCTTTGTGCTTGGTTTGCGAACCAATTTCTCCTCAAATTCTCCGACGAATCGCCAGCAGTCAGGTGGCCCGGTGGCGGTGCTCTGGAGGACAGCAGTTCGTCGGCTCGCGCTGCCCTCTACGCAACGCGTGGACGTCAACACCATCAACCGTGACTGCGTGTATGTACTCGTCAGCTTCATTTCCTGGTGCCCTCTGTTTACTCGTCCCGTGTCTTGTCTCAAAACCGCGCACAATCGTCCCTCCACCCGTGCTTTCCTCTGTACCCCCACATACGTGCCCTCGCCGTACTGTTGTACGTGTATGTTTGGTAGTTGACCTCCACCTCTTTACCCTCCCCCTCCCCCCCCCATCCAACCACGTTGTGCTCGCGCTGCGCGTCCAGCCCTATTTTTGTAAAACACAAACACGTTAGGCCAAATCGTGCCAACGACGACGACGGATGCGGGTGGCATTCTCATGTACCTCCTCCTCCGCGTCACTGGCAAATTTGGCTCGCAGCGGTGCCGTATCCTCGCTCGCGCGCACCCAGAGTGTACCTCAGTCTCCTGTCCTTTGTCTCCGCTATGTGATTTTGCCGCGTCCAAACTTTCTATTACTGATCTGTGTACATGGGTGTGAGGTGTGTCCGTGTGCACACACACACGCATACCAACCGACCTCTGGTATATTTTTTAATTTTCAGCTTTGTCCTCGTGTTAGGGTGTACTTTTTCTGGTTTACTCGCCCCCCTCCCCCCAGCATGAATGCGAGCATCGCAGCTGTCGGAGGTGGCGACCCGAGTGTCAAAGGCGGCCGCCGGTAACACCATGGAAAAACCAAATCGGTGAAAGTCCCGTCCTCCTTTCCTTCCTTCCAGAGTATTCCAGCAGAGTTGTTTTTGGTGAGGGTACCGCTACTCTCCCTCATGATTATATCTATCCCCGTGACTTCGTTGAAACGCTCTATTGAAGACCTTCAGTCGGTGTAGTTGGTGGTCTCGCTTGTCTGTCTGTGCGTGTGGGTGTACGTATGTGTCCTTTGGTGGTTGCACTCTTTCCTTTTTCAGATATATTCTAAATTAAGATGTTTTGATCATATACATCATAAACGGTGTGTGTTTGAGTTTGTTATTACATTGCTGGAGGGTTGAGACACCGTTGTCTGCGGCGAGTAAGGTGTCACCTTTGTCGAATGTGGTCGAGGGTATTAACCCCGCAGGTTTTCGCCAAGGTACATCTGTATTCTGGTCCCAGTGGGTAGAGGCTAAGGTGCCGACGTTGTATTAGAGATTCAAACAGCGCTTATTGGTAACTTGTCGTCAGAGGATGTGTGAATTTTCGATTTATTAAGGAACATTCACATATCTCCATTAAACCATTTCTGAGACGCCGCTTTTACTGAGCTCAGGACTACTCGTTGAAGCCCAGAGGTTGGGGACAAGAACACGAGGAGATGGGTAGTAACTTGCATTGTTGGCTGGGCGCGGTTGGTCTCGCGACGTCCGTGCACTCACACAAACACGAGCTGGGTGTGTAAACACCGAGGGTCAACGGGGGTCAGCGAGAGGTGCACGCACGAGGTGGATGGTAAACCAGGTCTGTGCGGGCTTTTGGATACAGACAAGAATAAATAAACAGATGGCTTTGTACCAGATGAGATTTTGCATCGCCACAGATGCCATGCAGCATGTCTCGTTAGCACATTTACTAATGTGGTAGGATTCCAGCATTCATTCACCTTAAATCACTTTTGATCAGTTAGGGGGAATGACTCTACAGTGCCCAGGTGGTTATCTGTTCAAAGATTGTCACTGGTCTAAATGCTGTTTTCCAAGTTTGGCATGAAAGAAACGCAATTTTTGTTATTTCCGGAGATGCGGGCATTAATTGCGCCTTATACTACAATTAAAACACTTGGATCGAAATTGTCTACATTGGATCAAATATAACTTCCAAGGAATCTACCAGATGCATAAAATCAGTTTGGATTTTTTGAAAAAACATCAGTGTTGTTATCATGCTTTTGAGAAGGGGGACATTTTGCAATGTGTGTGGCATATTACGCCTCTTAAATGCCTTAAATTCTCTACTTTCCCCACCAACCGCAAACACACAGTGTATTGAATATATGAGTAATCATTTCTGCAACTCTGTTACGACTTATTATGATATAGGTCTTCTACCGTTTATCGACTGAACAGTCAAGTTAATGGAAGTAACAGATTTCTTATAATTGTTTCAGTCTGGATCACCCCGTGGGCTTTAGTTTTAGGTTAAATCTAACCCACTTAATTCAAAAAACCTGCATCATAGTCAAACTAGTACTAATTAGTCTATGGCATAATCGGGATAATAGTATTAAATAAAAGATTTAGTTTGGAATGCATCGAACACATAGCTGTTTCCAGGTTTAAGCTTTTTGTTTATGGGGAAGGTATAAGAATAAAAGTTGAATAAAAATTTGTGCTCCGGAAAAAGTGGTGCAAACAAAACATTATTATAAATGTTTAAACAATAAGAAAAATAGAGCAGTAGAAATAATGTGGAAGAAATGCGTGAACGTGGTGGCAAAAGCTGATCTCCTTTTTTCTGAAAAGAATATGGAAATAAAATACCGGAAAACCTTTCCACTTATCACAATTTCTTTGAGTCACAATTTAAATTTGAGCCTTTGACGCGCATGGTTACATTTATTCGATATAAATGGCAACATAGGAGGAGCCTAATTGAACCAAAATATGGAAACAGCTCTCAGGATGTACCCTAGTCTATTAACTAAACTCATCTCTGAACTACTCCATTGAAAATTTACATAACACTAATTCCTACTGTTGTATTCTGGAAATGAAATGTGCCATTTAGCTTACTTGATTAATGCCTTTGAAAGCACGTCTGTGCGCTGGATTAATAAAGTTCGAATTTGTCAGTGAGTACAAAATTCCTCCAAATTGTGTGTCTGTTGGCAGTTAGTTAGTCTGTTGGAAATCAGCATCTAAATAACTGGAGTTTGCGAAAATGAATAATAAATTTACTAAGAGCTAAAATCAAACAGCTAGTTTACACTATATGGAACTGCCCATAATTAAACTAACCTATTTGGTGAATTGGCACGACATGATCCTAAGTCAGGTTGTCGAAATTTTGTGTAATTTTGGGAATCATTTTATAATAAAAGTGTTATTTTATCAGGATTTATAGGCACATGCTTACGAAAAAATAAATTTCAAGGCGGATTCTTAAAGAAAGTAGTTTTAATGAAAAGGCAAATATTGTAACAAAACAAAATAAGTATTAAACAATATTTTTTATCAGTTAAATGTAATTTCTAAGAGGTGCTACCATATGTACTTAATTGCAAAGGTAAACCATGTAATTACGTTGGTGCCAATGGTGATAAGGAAGGAAAGTGCTGAATTACGTGTGCCCATGAATATTGACTAGACAAATTTCATTTTACGTAGATTTAATTGTAAATTTAAATGTCAAGACTCCAACTCACCATGTCGGCACCGCATTTTTTGTTAAAAATAATGCAAGAATGGCTAAATAACATTACTGGACAGAAATAAATTGGTTTACAAACTACGCCTTCACATAAAATTTTGCCAGATTTATAAGGTTCTAAAACCAACTTAATGAACAAGCTGCTTTTTCTTTCCTTTTCTTTACAGATATTAAGGAACATGCCTTTAATAACGTTTTTAGTACCGTAAATTGAAAAAAAAACACTATTTGTTTTAATGACTGCGTTTGCGAAGGCGCAATATTAACTTGGTAAACCCTGTGGTCTTGTCTAACTTCTTGAGCAAACGATGGCTTCTGAGGGTCAGTCATGGCGTTCTTGTCTTGCTAGGTTTGGTGCACGATCCCTATATATTTTTACAGGAATAAGTATGTGCTACTTTTAATTTGACAGTTTTCTTAGTGTGTTGCATCCTTGGAATCGTCGGAGCCATTGGATTTTCAGTCATATGCGTTTTCGCTGGAGTTTTTCTTGTGTGAGTCTGTTTCAATTTCTGAGCAAAAAGACTGTTTTTTTCCTGGTAATTTTCTACCTTTGTGCATGTCTAACTGTATTACATTAGTGCGTGTATCTCGCGCATTTTTTCTTATCAAAATAATTGTAAACGAGTTTGACAAATGTTGTCTGCTAAATTTGTTTCGAAGCCCGACACCACACTAGTCTAGCGTACTCCTTATTGTCGTTAATTACTCTTCTGGTTTAATCTCGAATATTTTCATAATTGTCTTCACGTACCTTAACATGAAAATGCTTTTAGATCAATTTAATGTGTGCATACGTTAATTTATTTTTTGCTTTCAGCCTCACCGGGATCTTTATACTTATCATTGAAATGCCTTTTTGTTGCGCATTTATCCCACAAACAGAATATATCTCCCGCGGCGTTGATAAAATGGGTCCCCTTCCAATTGGCATTATCTGTGGAGCGTACGTTTCGCGGTCTTGTTTATTCTATATATGCCGCCTAAAAATCTTTAATATAAACTGTTTTTTAGTTGAAATTATTTCCACAGCCGGTAGGCTACTAAACAATAGTCTATCTTCATTTCATTTTGTATTAGGTCGGTAATCGTTCACCCGAATTCTTTTTACGACTCACTCGAGTAATGTCTTTAACGTGTTATGCGAACCACATAATATGCAACTTGCATTAAATGGTTCGGGTTCATTCCGTTTGTACCTGTCCATTGGAGACTTCATCCAAATTCGTGGTCTTGAGACAACTATCATAAAAATCACCCAATCACAAGCCGAGGGACTTGACCTTTCGCTACTGTAGGTTGCAAACACTGATCCAAGCACATTCACCCGTCCAATGGCATAACTAGTAAATGTACGTGCTTCTCAACCTGATATTCGGGCAGCACACAAGGTTTTACGTCATTCGCTACGTGTTTAATTGTGAATATGATAGATTTCTACACATTTTAGTGCAGATTGTATGTAACTACCATGGAATGCTTTCTCACAAAATTTCGGACTTGCTTTAAAACCCCTGTATTCGTCGATTGGCAAGGAAGCCATCAGCAAAGTGCCTAGTCTGGTGGTTTCACATGCACCACCTACGTTTGTGGGTTTGACAATTACGCCACTTATCACTAGGTCCGACACTTGGAACTTTCCAGCAAATGTGCGACTTCGTCGTTTTGTTCTCAAATACAGTTCCGCCTCCTTTTTATATCTTGTAGTGCATAGCATTTATTTTAGGTCATTTTCAATTCTATTTTTGTAGGTCCCACCGAACAAGTTCGTTGTTATGTTTAATTCGTTTCGCAATTCGCGTTTGTTAATCCCTAATAACTATTTCCAATCAGTTTGTTAACTCATTATTTGCCTAAACCTTCTCTTTCAATTCGCTTAAAGTCTTGGCATTATCGCACTGGCAATGTGTCCCAGCGTCTCAATGGGTTTCGCTTTCATCTTCCTCATTGCGTCCGCTGCTCTACGGATCTGGGAGTTCTTCTCGTTGAAGTAAGTCGAATTTTAGGAAGGTAAGGTATCAAGCTGCACCAATTTATCAAACGAAAGCAATCTTCTCCCAACCTTGATTCGCTAGATTCTTCCAACCCAACTACACGAACCCATGACATTGCCGACGAACCCACCAGCAATCGTGGCGATGACCATCGCTGTGCGTTCGGCTGCCTTTGAAGTGCTGTAAAGCTTAGCTGCTGCGTCACTTCCAAGTGGTCGCGCTTTGTTTCGCAGCTTGCGGTTGCTTGCAGTCGTGGCCCTGTGGTGTGGGGCGTGCTAAATGTCACGCAGTTGGTTGAGCACTTTTGCTGCCCATAAGTCCTAATGGTACCTTTTCGTATTCGTAGCAATTATGATCTGTGAGGTGTCGTCATGTCGAGAGGGGTGTGTACGTTCCGTTAGTGAGGCCACTTCTCCTCTTGAACTTTGAGTCTCCTCCTTGCACTTGAGTCACCACGCACACCTGCAGGCTTAACTCTTATACTGAATGTCATCGCCATCAGTTATGTGATTTTACTCGTCTGTGTTATTTTGAGCTCAGTTAAACCAATTAATTGTTGGCAAGGCTCTATGTACAGCCAAGACTGCAATTGAATAAACTTACCTTGTGCACTTCTTAACGGTGTTTTAAGTTGTTATTGTTTTGTGTTACATGCTTTTTTTGCTTGTCTTCGTTGACAGTTGTTGCTTTCCATGTTTTTTTTTCGTTCTCTTTTTGATGCTGCCGTTGACAGATAACACAATATTTTAAGTAGTAAAATCGAAATGAAATTTCGCTTCCCTTGGTCTGATGAAATCTACTGTTCCGTCAAAATTACAAGTCCCGACTTTATTTGAGCCCCAAGCTCTCACTGGTTTGAGTGAAGACAGGCGGTGTAATATCACCCCCTTTTCGGTTATTTAACTGATACCAAATCTGTGATTGATCATTCCTGGTTATTGTTCCACATATTCATGTCTCAAAACCTCATGGCCTTGAAATTAAGTAGATCAGGTTAGTGAAATTTATCACTTCAATCAAGCATGCTCGAAGTTTCTGGATTCAGTTCACGCAGCCCCGTGGAGTATGCAGTTCTGCGGTCACTTCGTTGGTCCGTATTAATGCCCCGGTTTAGATTGAACTGCCTCGTTCCCTTTTAGACGATCGCAGTCACAGGGTGATGGAGCGCACCCCGACGCAACCTCGCAGCCCTACCCCTCGAACAACGCCTATCCGCCGCCGCCGCCCTACGTCCCCGATCCCGTGACGGACCGAGTGATGGCTGGTGCTGCAAAAGGCGCTATGCAGAGCATGACCCGCTGACTCGACCTCCCTCCTCTCCCGACAAACATTCCACTCGTCTATCGGTCATCGAGTCCATGTGCGCCTGTAATCAGATTGTCTCCATCTTCCTCAGTTTTAGCCGACAGATGTCGTCTGTCTTGTCTTGCTCGCGTTTTTTCTTTGTGGTGACTCGTTGTTGTAACTTTGTATGTATGGCCTTTAAAGTGATCGCTTCCGTTTGTATGAGCCGTAGGGGTATTACAATTTTTTCGCTTAAACCTCTTTGAAAGTCTCATGTGACATCTGTCGGGAACTGGTGTTGTTTCGAATTTCGCCCATTGTGTGGTATGAATTGATTCGCTCATCAGCATAACTTGGGGTTCATTCTAGCATGTTTGTGTGCCATCGTTAAGGGTTCTGCGATTGTGCTCTGTCGGGGCAATACTTGGCGTTAAGTGCCATCACTTATGGACAGAAAGTGATTAATAGCAAGGCTAGTCTGTTTATAAACTTGTTTATTTCTGGTCGTACCCCATGGCGGAGCATGCAACCGGCTATGGGAACGAGTATATAACCATAAATTATATTCCACCAAAAGTGAATTCACTCAATTTCATTTCCTGCCGAGCGTTCAGGAATCCTTCTTTGCATCGTATTGCAAGCATTCTCTCAAACAAAACTTTTGGTCATAGGAGTGGACTGTGCTCAAAACTGCAGATTCACAAGTTGTTAGAAAAAATGAAACACTTCTAATAATTTCAAACACAGCTTGAGCATGCGGGAACCGGGTATCTGTTCATGTAGTTACAGTTAAGGAGGTGGATTCAAAACAAACAGCAAGATTCGGGACAACAAAACGCTACTACCACGTAGGTTGGCTCACAATAGTGGACGTTTATAGCGTGATCTGCACGGCTCATTCACGTGTCCCCGGAAAGTACATTTAAAATTTAGCCGACTAATTTGATCCATTGGTAGTCACAAGTCCTAACATAGTACTCAATCTTCGGTTGGCGTGATAAAAAACAAAAAGGACTTTAACAAAGAGCTACACTGTATTTACAAGACGAAGTAAGAACGAACCGCGTCAAACATCGTACTTTCGCGAAACATTTAAATGTGACCAAAAATCTTCTAATCTCCGGTTGGGGAAACGCCGGCGGAATTTGTCCTCATATATGTTGTAAAAGACTTGGTCTTCGGCAGCTAATTCACGTTCCTAAAGGAGAAATGGCAAACCCAGTAAGGCAAATGAGTTTGTTCGATCTGGCGGACGAAGCGCTAAATTTGCGAAGCGTTTCTGCAAGTTGTTCCTTAAAATACAACACTCGGTAGCACCTTTTTAGATAAATTGACAGCTTTCTAGATATTAAGTGAGTATAAACTATGTACAACCAGGAAATACTTGTAGCTGCTGTTAATTTTGACAGAATTACATCGTTTTCAAGATTCAGAATCAGGTTTCCCTGTAGCACACGTGTAAACCACTATGTATTTAGAACTTAAAATCGGTCAGCAGAATAGGTGTGTAGGGGACATCAAACCTGCAACTTTTGAAGTTACCCCAAATACTGATTACATGAAGAGGTTTTATTGAAACGCAAGAAACACAAGAAATTAGAAGCCATTTCGGTTACTTAAATAAACACAAAAATGTGAGACACCAAGTTCCTGAAGCAGACCAATGTGCTTGGTCACTATGGAGCGCATGAAAGTCATATCGCTAAAACAATCGAAGTCAATCTCAAATTAATTTGGATGAATCTACAAAGACGACGTTTTTGAGATTTAAATGCTCTTGCGCACCTGCTCAGCGGCCAGTGTAGTGGCTTCGGCTTCCGGACTAATATAGGGGTTCGAGAGATAACGTTCGTTTTGCTGAGTTAGAAGCAGTTCATCCATAAACGCGGCCTTTCGGGAACCGGTTAAGCGAGGGATTTTTCGCTGTTTACCGCCCCATAACGATCCCGGCACACGTTTAAATGGAATGAAGTGGTTGAACAGAACAGTTGTCAATTTCATGTCCTAATGAAAAAGTTGTTAAAAACCATTAACATGAAAAAATCACAGCACACAGTTTCAGCGGCTAATTGATAGTAAGAAACAGAAAATAGACAAAACAAACGACATCTCAACTATGGTACTTGGTAGTCGTTTAATTTAAATTATATGCAGATCAAATAGGACAAAAATTAAAATGGTAGATGTCAAATGTTTATGAACTACATTGATCGAAGGGTCAAATACTTTACAAAATTTGAAGGTACACAAATCATGTAAACAAATAATGGCCAAATAATAATGACCGCTGGGCTATCTACGGAGCATGATTGATTTAATTGGGCCACTCCTACATAGACAGTCATGAATGCAAAAAAGACCAGTGCGATCAAAAGATAATACAAGGCTTACATGAATATCTCAACTGCATACTAAACTTTAAGACTAGATGGGCAGATTCATAAATCTTAGCTTGGCAAATAGCTGAGTTCTCTGATTTCAACGTATTTTCTAAGATAATTTACAGAAAAAGAAAAGTAGGGTCCTAACGTCACAAACGTATACCAAAAATTAATTGATAGATATTGCAATAGGTGACATGGATCACTAAAATTAAGTACACTGCTAAGCATCGCACCAGAATTAAAGGCTTACCGATTTACACACACCAACTCTTCCTTGGTGTTCGCACAATATTTAATAACAGACTAAAACAATAAAACCCATCTCAAAGGCGGCCTTTCATTTCAAAAAGTATTGTATCTTCAACAAGTTGCCAATGATACCGGCAAATTCATAATTAATCTCAGAACGGTCATGTAATTCCTGCTTAACTGTTGATATGTCAAAATCTAAAATTTCCATCTACAATACTAATTTGCCACAGACTGAACATCTATAAATATTTCTTTTTCTAAATAAAAGATTGCGTGAATGACTACAATATCTTTACTCATAAGACCTTCATAACTTTTTTCTAGGTATTGATGTAATGAATTGCCCTTTGTTTAACTTTTACAACTCCAATATACCAATTTGTGCTATTAAATTTTAATTGCAGTCATCAAAAAATTGCTTTTTATCGTGTTTCTCAAAATTATTAATTGTCTTGTTAAAATATTGACAAGGTTTGTGAGGTTGGTTGTCGGATTTTCGTGACTCGAAAAAGTAAGCTTATGTATCCGTTTGCCAAAAAATTGTATTAGCCCAGCCAATGTACGCACCCTCTATTCTGAATCACTTTGCAGACAAATAGTTTTTTAGCTGTATTTTGTCAGAATTAATAGCATTTTTCGCAGGCGTTGTAGAGGAGTTATATTTTTCTGGTAAAATGACGCCTTCTAAACAATGGTTTACCAAACATCTGCTCCTCTCTACATTAAAAGTTCCAAAATTCTTTTCATCTCAGTGAGTCATTATTCTGTGGACAAAATGTTTCACAACACAGCATTCTGTGAAATATATGTGAATGACATTTTTTATTCATAAATTATCTTAAACATTAATTTTCATATTTACTGAATTTGAAAGATCGTAAATGAGAGGAATAGCGACTGCCTTATTAAAAGATCGATTTCTATTTGGAACATAGTTGGCAAATTGTGAACGCAATTGGAACTTACTGAGATTGATTCTCGTGGAAAATATGCTCATGAGGCTTTCAACTAACTCCAATTTCAAAAATTAAGTCTCGAAATTTGAAATATTTTACTAAGCAATAGGCGTGTCTCTTCTAATTTAGAGAACACGGGTAAGTGTCCGTAAACGGAATGATTGAATTACGTAACCTTCTCATTTGCTTCTTACCTTTGCAGCAAAGTTTGCGGTACACATAAATAAGTCATTTTAACCTACATGTCCACTTCTGGGGTTGCCAGGCGAAATAACAATCTATTTGTATTTGCAATTGTTTTGGTAAAAGTGCTTTGATGTAATACACTTTCAGGCGTCTTTCAGTGGAATGGCAATCAGATTACACAGCCCAATCGCTCGGTTGCTGTATGAGAAATTCGAACACACTCAAGAACACCTCGATTCCAAACACGAACATGTAATTCTCCGATCATGTCTTTTGATTTTTAGTGGTACACTGTTCGTTCTGAATTACTTTCAAACTATGCCATGAGTCGTTTTCACCAAGCTGAGCAAGATGAAGAAACTGGCGAGTTTCTCCAATCATGCTTCGAAAAGTCCGACTGGTTTTTTACGCAATTGTACCATGCAGTCTCCAAGTCTATACTAACTTGGTTTATGACAGTGACTTCATCTAATGGGTGTGAATTTATTATTTTTACATTTTATTCCTTCTACATTCTAGTGATTTTTTGTACTTAGTGAAGAGGTAAAACTCCGGCCTAAGATTGCTGTAGTGCGTGCCTGTCACCCCTCCTTTAAATAACTAAACCCAAGTCATTATTTGATCTTACAAGTAAGTAGAACAAAATCTCAATATCCAATGAAGGTTGCGTCGGTACTGAAAATCAAGATTTGTATTTGAACTTTTGTTATGAGTTTGTAAATTTGTGTTCCATTTGATGATTGAGGATACGTGTGCAAAAACAAATCATGCTTTCATTTTTTGCTTGTGTCTTGGTTTATCAAAACTGCTTTTATCAAAGTCAAGTGAATTCATGAAGATTTCTCTTAGTTTTTCGGATCTATGAACAGTCGCGGCGAACATCAACCAATGGTATATATATGCTTGAATGACTGTCATTGAAACCACGATAATTTCATTCTTATTTCTTCTTTTGAAGGCTGCTAAACCGTGGATCAATGTTTGTTTTCTCAAGTGTCCTCTTCCGAAAGTTACTTGATGTGGATGATTCTTGGAAGGGAGAAAAGCTATTAGATTTAGGTGCGTGTTTATATATATATTCTCATTGATTATGCCCTGTGGTAACGTTAGCATCCTGACCAACCGTATTAATTTTTTTATTTCTCATACCCAAATTTGACTTGCTTCTCAAGTACTTTCGCGCTTTCCTTGACGGATTTACCAGCAGTTGATTTTTTAAAAGCGTTTTAGTATTTTGCAGAAATTCTGTAAACATTTGCGTGTCTCTTAATTAGGCGGTGATAGTCGCAGCTACTTTGCGATATTAACACACTATTACTTATTCAAACAGCCAACATAATTATTTATCTTTGCTATTAATAAGTTCACGTCAATTCACTATCTGCCCCATCAGTTTATTGCCATAGTTAGTTTATCATTTCTGAATATTAACTGACGTAGTATTGTGTTTGGGGATTCAAGAACTTGCTCATTCAACCGTAAGTGAGACAGACCGTTTATCGCGGCTGCTGCGGCCCGAAGTAACACGAAAAGAATAAGAAGACAAAAGCCGCTAGGGGCCAAATCGTTTGTCTGCCCGTTAACACGGTTGTCGTGGGTCGTATTTTTTCTTCTTGTGTGCTTATTGTATGCTGACATCGATGTTCAACTCGAGTCGGGTGGTGCGCACGCCGAATCAAGGTTAAGTGGTTTAACAGTGGTTCAGAAAGATGACAAAGCCGTATGTGAACCGTGGGGAATATTTTGACTCATTTCTTTTCAACGCATTATTTTGACTTGAATTACTGGATAAAATTTTTAATTTTTTCTAACGTCTAGTTTCATTAAATAAACGACTGTGCTAGGTCGGAATTTCATGTAGAAAAAGAATTGTGGTGACAGCATGCATTCCTTGAGTTGAAACCGTGTATTCACCAAGAAGCATTACTGTAAAGTGGAAATAATAAGCTTGTGGGTTATTCTCACCTTCGTCTCAAGACAGCCACCAACATTGTTTCTTCTCCATTCCTATAAGGATCAAGTGCAAGTTCAATATATACCCACAAAAAATCGTTCAAATGACACACAACCTCACGGCTTTCTCTCGAGTCGCCTTTTTGCCTGCACTACTGCTTCACTGTTGGTTGTCTGTTAGGCGCGGGAGACGGGCGGGTCACTATGCGAATGGCTCCGATTTTCGACCAGGTTTACACGACGGAAATTTCTCCTGTCATGAGGTGGCGACTTCGTCAGGCAAACTTCACGTAAGTCCCTCTTCCCTCGTAGGTTTGTTTCGCGTTTCGAAAACGGGGCTGCCGGATGCTCTGTGACTATTCTGGCAGTGTTAAGTTCAGTGTGCCCCTTCTAGACAAAATACTAACTGGTAATACCATCGGCTGGTCTCTTCAATTGCTAGAAATCGCGTCAATTATAGCTACTTTCATAGTCCAAAAGTCGACATTGATCTGAGCTGTCTTTTTGCTACTGCTAAAGTACTCCATAAGTCCCACCTTTTAAGCGTATCTTTGACCCTTATAATGGTTTTGACAGTTCGATTTATTAATTAAACATCTGACCGATCGATATCGTATGGATTCAGTGGTACGTGCTGACCATTTCAAAAGGTGACGAAGAGTCATAAGGCGCGTCGCCAACCATTTGACCATTATGCTTCAGGTAGTACAATGCCCTATTACGTCTTTTTCCCACCTTATATTTTCTTCAATCTTTGATGCCTTATAGAGTGCTTGGGGTTGACGATTGGGACAAACCCGGTGCCCTGCAGGTCACTTCTGCCGACCCAACTCAGCCCCCTAGCGTAAGCCCTGCTCCTCCGCAATACGACGTTGTGGCTTGTCTGAATCTTCTGGACCGCTGTGCTGCTCCTCTCACCTTGCTGCGGAGAATTCGAGCGGTTCTTCGACCGAAAACCGGGCGTCTTGTCCTCGCACTCGTCTTGCCTCTCTCTCAGTATGTTGAAAGTGAGTTCGCCTTGTGGACCAATTTGTTTCCGCCATGTTTACTGCCACAGCTAATTCTTAAGTGCGGTCTGGTTTTCGGCAGACGACGCTGGAATACAGAACAGACCTGATACCAATTGTACACTTGCGAATTTGGCTAATTTTGTGTATGCCCTGCCATGTGGATTTGAACCACGCCGAGGTCGCTTCTTTGAGGGGACCCGACTGCCCTACACTGATACCCGCGAAAATTTTAAAAAAATGCCCCGAGATGGCGGCCTTAACCGTTTACCAGATAGCTCAGCATGGTCGTGTCATTGTTCAGGTCGTGTCTGGCTGATTGAGTTTGGTGTCCAATACAGTCTGCGTGAACCTGTCAAAGTTAAATTAGCCGAATGGCCAGATGAATAAAACGGGCTGCTTGGACGATGTATGAACAGACGATTTCGCATGATCGACAGAGACGCCGTGAAAAGGAGGCGACTGTGGCGGAGAGTCCGACGCGACCGGGTTAGTGGACGTGAATCAGCATGAGCCACCATAAGACCTTGGTCTCCATCCGTTTTTACTGATCTTGATGGAAATGCCGTCGTTCGGACACGCTGCATCGTCAAATCACGAGCTATTTTTCAAGATAGCGCCAAATGCGAGATTAAAGCATGATCAGGTCATTTCCTGAGACCATGATTTGCCTCTGGAGGTCATAGAGAGGCCATCTTAGTCGACTAATGAATGATCTTCCAAATGACGTGTGTGCCATCGTAAGATGTGGTAGTCAGTTGTGATGCCTGGCATGTGCGCGAATACGACCACCGTGGCAATCAGCTAGTTTTTGCATAGGTTCATCCGCCAAAGACGAGCAAACCGTTTTGGGTCGACCTTTTGGCACACATTGGTTTCGTTATTGTACACGTTACCCCCCCCCCCCGGAGGTCATTCAAAATTAAGATTTCTGTAATCTC
>UXSR01000517.1:0-28924 GCA_900604375.1 Mesocestoides corti
ATACCCACGTGACCATTCAGATGCCTGTATTTGTACTAGTCCACTCAACTGTAGCAGTCATCACAACACGACTAGACTGTGCCTCGTCCTCCCTTGTCTTCTTATTTTCGTGGGCACTCAGGGTAAAGCAATCGGCCTAGATTGACGCAATGGGTTAAGCCAACATTCCGGGGCCCATGACATAACCATTCGCCTTTCTGAAACATGGCTTAACGTTTAGCGTCGGCAATAATGCGCTGAATGGTAGAATGTAAGCTGTCGGCAACCAAGTATTTTATATGGCCAGCAGTCGTTCGCTACCAACAGAAACCCGGCCGGAAGGTATAATCTAAAAGAGATTAACATCTAGGACTCCCCCAGCAATTTTATTTTTCTCAAAATCCCCACTATTTGCATAAACACCCCACAAACACGCCCATCTACTCGCGACATCAAAGTGATACGCCCTATCGGCACGTACTCGCGACATCAAACTAGTCACTAAACCAATTTTTTATCAAAACAAATCAAAATTCAAATGAATTGAAACGTACATGACCCTCGACGATCTTCAATCCGTAGGATTCATTTGCTACCTTCTCAAGCTGCACATTAATGAGTGCTGGTTTCTCGAGGTCAACACTGAGTAGGCTCTGCTGAGACCTGTGCGTATTCCAGCCGTTAATTGACAAGGCGCTTTCGCCACGTAGCCTGGAGGGCAGGGTTGCAAAGTTGTAATCTGACTGGGTCATCATGGCGGGCGCGTTGACCAATAAGCTGCCGTTGAGTGTCTCGGCTAGCGACCTGGCGTCGGGTTCTATGGTGGACGGCGTGGTGGGTCGTGAGAGGTTCTTCTTGAATTCGGACCAATCCTTGCGGATCTTCTGGACGTCGTTAGTGGTGGTGCGGAATTCCGCGGACCGCGAGACGTTTATGCTGGAGGCCGAAAGAAATCCACCGACAACGCTACTTGGACCGCGTTTCTTGAAGGCCCGGGAGACCGACATTGCGCCCGACGACCAGTCTGGAAGTTGCGGCGAGGAGACCCCGAGTTCATTAGGACCAGCGCGCGAGCGGAAACCGCCTCCAGCAACTGGAACTATCTTCTGCAGACCCGCTCGGTTAGTTCCACCCAATTCCGAGACTGTAGAACGACGGTAGGCGTAAGGACGACCCGCCTGAAACCACCAGTGATGAATTGACGCCTTATTGAACACCCAAGAAACATAATCATACTGCTACTACACAGAGATCAGTCCTTTTTTCAATAATTTTAACGCAAAACGCAGAGGAGAAAGTGAGAAACCCACCAATACGGAACGAACTGGTTCGGCGTTAGAGACGGTCGGTTTTGGAAGTGCAGGAACCGTGGGGCAAGCGGATGGGCTCCACTTGATTGGGCCTGTGTCAGCGTTGAAATCGGCGGAGTCGCGGAACTCGCTCGAATCACTGCCTCTTTCGTCTGTGCGTCGCATCATGTCCGACACCTGGCTCCTCAACTGCCCGCTGTTGGTGAGAGTGGCGCAATTCACGTCCGCATTATTCTCCTGTGGCTCCAGAGCAGCTGGTGGAAAGTGTTTCAGCAAAACACTCCATCTGAAGGTGTCGCGGCGCTCGGCTTAAAGCACAAAATTTGTGCGCAAAATTAGACGAAATTCCAATTTCAAACAGCGCAAAAAAGGGGAAAACAACTTACCCAGAATACTGTCAAATGATTCCACCGCAATTTTTGACCTAACAGTGCTAAATAAGGTGGCCAAGTCAGGAGGTCGATAGGCTGGTTCGTTTTTTTGAGGTCTGCGTGTCGTGTAGAGTCGCTCCGTGTCTTGCCAACGCTTCACGTATTCATTCACTGTGACAAGCGCTAAACAAGGAACTTTATATTAAAACACTACTGGCAATTTTTAAGTAAAAATAGCAAAATTTGCAAGAAACTCACCATTCCCTTTGGGTGCGTCACTGTCAGTCACGCGCCAAGCTGGCGCTTCGTATCTTGCTTTTCCGTCTTCGTAATTATACAGTGTGAAGTAAAGCAGTGAAGATGGTAGATTAGGGTGTGCCAGACGCAGCTGCCTCCATGACATCTAAGAAGTACACAAGTTATTGATTTTTCTCCAAAACTGAATAAAGAATGGGAAAAAAAATGACTAATCCGAACCGGGAACTAGACTCGATTAAACCACTACATGATCCACTAGAAACAGTAAAACTCTCAGCCAAATTTATTATTTATTCAGTAATTTTACATACGAATTTAGAATCGTCACAGAGTGAATGGAACAAGGCAATTATAGCTGGTTGTTTTAGCTATTTCAGTTCAGCAAAATTGACAAATTGGATTTTGGTGGAAATTCGTGCAGCGGCAGTGGTGTACAAATCACTGTATTGTTTGGATCTAGCACATAAATTGCACTCAAAAACAACTGCACTGCCAAAATCCCTGGAGTGTGTTGTTGAGAGGTAAAGGCTGTCAGCATTGCCATGCGTGGATCGAAGGCATGATGAAACAACGCTATTGTCAACAGCTGGGCATCAGCCGATCAATGAGTTAGTAACCCAGAGCACGCTATACCTCCCAGCTTCCACCAGAGGTACTCTTGTGTGAAAAGTGATCACGAACATCGGCCAGTGCTCATAAATGAGGTCAACACAACTTTGACCTTTTGTGATCCCACCAATCACCGATCTTTACTCATCGGCTCGTATTCCCACGCAATGATTGGCATCGCACAAAAGCACAATCGGCAGAATAACTCACAGACACAAGGTCACTGCGCGGGGTAGACATTGTGTGCGCAAAGTCGTGCAGCAACTGCAACGCATCTTTGTAGTTCTGCACGCCGGCGTTGCGCATCCACGCTCTGAGAGCTCTGACCAAGTTTACAAGATGACTTCCTGTGTCGCAGTCAACTGTCAAATTTCCTGCAATTTGACAATTTCAGAGGAAATAGTTAAGTAATGGGCCAAGGAAAGGTTCGCAAGCCACATAAATACGCGGCTTCCTTATACCACCAAACAGCCTGGCCAGTTATGTACTTCCTACCTTTTCGCCCAATCGAATCAATGCAGATTTCATCTGAACATCAACCAATCAGGTTACTGGCCTCCTGCTAATGACCAATAAAACCCCAGCTTTCCGGTAAGAAGGCAGTCAACATGACAAGAGTAACTTACGATAATTTACAAACTCCTCAGTGACTAACCTGGAGAGGTGAATTGTGTACTCCCAACCATTTCGCCCAATCAAATCTAAACAGATATCATCTAAACATCAACCAATCAGATTACTAGCCTCCTGCTAATGACCAATAAAACCCCAGCTTTCAGGTAAGAAGGTAGTTAGCATTATATGAGTAACTTACGATTATTCACAAACTCCTCAATGATTAGCTTGGAGAGGCCAACAAGGTAGCGGCAAAAGAAGACACTTTCAATGTGATGATGAGCGGTGATGGTTGAGCCAGAGGTGGTGCAGCTGCCAATGCCGGTGTCATAGTCATCGCCCTGTGGGGAGTGAGTGTAGTCGTTGGAGGAGCTGGCACCGGTTCGCGACGTGGTCTCGCCCTCCTCCGAATCGATAACACTGGAGTTATTCCGCTTCCTCTCGTGTCCGGTGGAGCCATTGACGCTGTCCACGTCGTCAGGCGAGGTGTACGGTTCGGCCTTGCTCAAGTGGATGGTGACGGAGGGCACGGTAAGCACCTCCGTGTGGGGACCGCGTGTTGTCAGAGCCTGCGAAATAGCATCTCCAGTCCAGTCCAACACGTCGAAGAGCGACGCCTGAGCGTCTTGTATTTGACTTGTCGTCTCGGATGAGGTGTCGGGATCACCGATGAGGCGACAGAGTTTGATCACCTCCTTTGATGTAGCCTGCAAGTGGAGTTCACTGATTGGTTTAAGTGCTTATCGATTTTTTTACGGTTTTGAAAGTGCCTTTGGCTCATTACCAGGTTAATTAAACTTCGTCTCCGTTAATGCAAAATATATGATTTGACCATTTTTGTCCCTCCTGGCTTAAAAAGCCCATTTCGAATCAGACTCACGGCTAACATTGGACTTCAAATAAAAAACAGTTTTTTTCCAGTCTGGTTTGAAGTTGAGTTGAATTTGATTGGGTAGGGTAAGGCAGCAAACCACTGCCGCATTGTAATTGGTAGAAACTAGGTACCAGGGAGGCCTGAGTGCATGCTCGTGAAGGTATTTAGCATGACTACAAACTTAAAAACAGCTCGCATGCTTGTATCGCATTCTCTGATTGGTTGTTGCACGGAATTAGCCACAAGTAGCTGAGTTGCGTGCGTGAACTGCTGCCAGTTACTCAAAATACCTGCCTTGCCTTAACCCTGCATTGACAATAAGAAAGGTTGCTAAAAAGCATTCGATTAACCTAAATACTAGTAAATTGCTCATTACTCATGGCAATTTAAATCTCGACAACATCTTGGAACAATTAATGAAGCTATGTGGAAGTGCTGCGTGGTAATTAAGGTCATACGAGATCTTCAAATTTTAAGCCTATAAAAGTTGGTTCCCGCGGGCATTTTGTTTCAATTTCAATTAAACAAATGTTTGGGGCGCTAAAACAAAAGGTGATGGAAACACGAGGAAGGACAGGGTGGCATTGCAGTGCTGCTGATGATTTAAACTTGTTGGAATTGAACAAGAAAGCTAGTTCTGGTGGAATATACATAAAAAAACGACCCCAGTTTATATAAAAGACAAAAATCGTTGCCTCGTTTGTTGTGAAAGGGTTGAAAGATTGGCCTCGTGCAAATAGTGCTACCGTGACCATTGATTTAGCGTAAGACGCAAACATTTGGCACAAAAGGTGTGAATCAGCTTCTCAGAGATGGATCAACAGGCCAGGACGTCTGATGAATGGAGTTACGTGCATCGTGGCTACAGCCAGTGCAAGAACTAACTTGCCCGCTGGACCTCCTCTTGCCACAACGTAATTAATCTCAGACAGTCTACTGACAGAGAACGTATTCTGGAGTAAAATCGTGCAGGCCTTGATTGAGTCTCCGCGTCAAGCGCCTCATGAGATGGTTTTCGTGTTTAAATAAATTGCTCGCTTGATTTGCCTTTAGTTTAGTTTTTGAGAGGAAGAAACGATGGTACCCAAGTATTTCAGACGCGCAATTGTTTTGGAAATGAGCAGAGCTGTGAAAAAAATTAGGAAAAAGTGTCTGACAAGCACGACATTTAGGTGCCTTTAAATTCTCCAAGGATTGTTGAACTAGACAAATCAGCTTTGAGCCAATGCAAACAGACATCTACCTTATACTTTGGAGGCGTTGACACACCGGGATTAGGTTGCCATGGCAACTGGCTGTGTGTACCCCATTGAATCGGGCTTGACGTACGCACTACCTTCACACTTCCAGTTAAACGGTTACAAGGCCGTGGTTTTAGAGCCATGACCTTATGCAGGTCGCGTGATTCGATTGGTTCTTGATACTTTCCCCCAAAAGCGGCGACGCCCACTTAGAATGGCGTGAAGGTGTGCCCTGCGTATGCTTGCACTCGAAATGAGTCAAGAACAGGGTGAAAACACGTTGATGTGTTAGGGCGTGTGGGTGTCGTGTTAATTGATGAAAGAACACGTCTTCTGTGACTATTTGAGGTCTAGTGGGTGTGCGCAATCCATTAATTGATCTAATCGACAAAATGGGGCGCCTTCATTCGCAGTGGAGGCGAGGCCTTGAGTTCAGTTGGGCCCCAAAACGCACAGTTGATTAGGCAACTGTGATTACTAGGTTCATGATAAATTTATAGCTTAGAAGCACATCAAGAAACCACTGAATCCGCCTCGGAAACATGATGGGTCAGAGACAGACCTCGAAGATGATATATGCAAGAAAAGCCAACTGATATGCGTGTGTGCAGCGACAGAATGTACTACCAACCGCAAAAGATACCTGACGTTCAGATAGCAGCGTCTTCCAGAAATTTCAGAAGTAAAATCCGCAACTATCTGCTTAAGCGTGGGTGAATCAAAGAATCAGTAACGTCCACCACAACCGCTGTGATGACACAAACTGGTTATTCGAGCAATTAGAATGCCAATTTTCTCAGACTCCACAAATCCAATTGGCTTCTTTGAAAATGGTAATTCGAATAGAATAGTAGTGCGTTGGTTCCACTAAAGCAGTATTTTCGAGTCTTTAGAAGCAACTTTCGATCATCAAACCCATCAGACAGTTAGTTTAGTGTCGGATTTTTAGACTGGGATCAGTAGACATGATTAAAAATGCAAATCAGATCAAGATCCTGACTTAATTATACATTTGAACCGCTGCGTTTGGACTTCCTTCATCTACCGCCAGAAGCAGCGTCTTCATAAATCCTCGTTTACTGCGTTTACAGAAAGCTTTTACCTGTTGCTGCTAAATATCCTTCTTCGACATTAGCCAATAGGCGTGAAGGAGTGACTAGTCTTTGAGAACACAGTAAATCGATAAAATCAGACCTAGCCAGATTTGAGCAGTTAGTTTTTCAGAGCGCTTACAAGTCCGTCGTTTGCTGCTGAATTAACATTGACAAAAGAAATGACCTAAGAACAAGCCGTTGACTCACATTCAACGAGAGTTGAACAGCCCGGTCCATGACGCACTCAGATTCAGCTGAAACCTTCTCCCGCAGTGCTGACAGGACGGGCAGTTGCTCCAGATCGCCTGTGAAGGCCTTGCCAACGTCGTGTGCTTGGCTCGGCGTCTGAGACGGAGAGTTGAAGACCTCGGAATTGGAGTAGGTGCTGCTTCTATCGTTGCTACCTAGTCGGCTTCTACGACGCTCGATGATGCGAATTGGAGGCTGGGTGGTGGGTGCGTTCTTCAACCAACCCGGAGAGAGGTAATGTGCCAGGTAGTAGCAGAACGCGGCTTTCCAAATCGCCGGAATCAGGTGTTGTGAGGCCAACTAAAAGAACAATCATGCACACAATGACTGCAGGCTGGCAAACCTAAGTTAGGCAGAAATTCAATTTGGCCGCGGATTTGAGATAGCCAATAGAGATGCTGGAATCGTAGATTCTGATTTCATAAACTGTTACGTTTTAATACACAATTGGGAGTGCTAAATGACACCAGTAACTGGGAGATATCACTGCTGCTGAATGATTCCCATCGAATTTCAAGCACTAAAAGGCACAACAGTAAAAAAGAGGTCTGTAGGTGGGCTGTTATCTTACAAGGATGTAATTTCGACCAAGATCTTTCTATCAAGTGTCCAAAAAACAAAATACTTACACCATCAATTGCTTGTAGGAATTTTGTAGATCTGCTAGTACAGCCGAAAGCCAACTTCCTGTCAATTATTGATGGATAAAAATTTGGTGATTTAGCGTACAGAACTTGGAAAGAATCGTGTGCGCACAAGCAAGGATAGCAACGGTTTTGATAAATTAATATGGATGCGTGTTTTGGAGACAAAGGAAGACAGGATGCAACTCGCAAAACCCTTGGGCAACGTGACCTCCCCAAACAGGTTTAATGAGCAGCAAGTGAATTTTTTCACACTTGCAAATTTACATTGGATTTGTCGTAAACTGCGACAGTTCCCTGCCAAATGGTGCGCTAGTTCATGCAAGCTGATACCTACAGAGGTGCGGAAAAGCTACTTGGGTGGAGCGATCGATGAGGCAGATCTGTATCGAAATGGCTTCACACACAAAAGTCACCAGACTAGGCAACTCAAGCGTATAAAGAGAAGCAGGGTTTTCATAATTTTACAGTGTGTTCTCTAGCCATGTGTTAGACATACTTTGAGCCGAAGGCCATATACATAGATATGACTGGTAGGTTGAAAAACTTGGCAGGCACCTCAATAATTTTGAGGGAGCGTGGGAACAACAAGGCGAGATACTTTCCCTTCCAATAGGAAATCAGAATTGCTATTAATTGCATGCAATGACGCATTTCTAAGTACCAAACACCCGGATTTATTACACTTTAATAGGAAATGTTGGAGATAATTGTATGGATCCCGTCACATGTGTAATAAATATACACAGAGAAGCCACTGAAATTCACACGATACATGCCCACGACTAGTTTTCTTATTGCAGAAGGGCAAATTTCCCACCGACTTCTTATGTAAATTCGGCTTGGGTTTGAGTGGGATGGCTTTAACGATTTCCCTTCGGCACCAGGAATTGCAAATGGCACTGCAGAAGCACGCGGCGAAGTCCCTTTCAAGAGAAGGTTTAAGCCCGAGAAGTAGCCAGGTGCAAGAGGAACTTGGGGTTTAAATTTTCACACCAACATGAGGCCATAAAAATGTGCATCATTTCAGTTTCCAACACACGCGATATTTTCTAAAACACAGGTACCGTGTTTTTGTCTTGAGGAAAATCATATTAGACAACAAAAAAGCTGACCTTTGACTTTTAAACGGCACCACCTTTGACAATAGTTACTTCGTCAAAACTGATCTTGCACCAATATCACAAGAAATGGTTCATTTGACACGATTGTTTTAAGAGGAAGACGCTAGAAGAACCTCATCATGATTTGATGATAAATGTACACCTAGCCAAATTTTATTGGCCATGTAGCGTGGTTTAGAATTGCGTGATCGCGTAGGCCAAACAACTAGTGGTGTGTGGCAAAGCATAAATCAAATTGACGATTTGATTTTTAGCTTCTTTACTGCATAAATCTTTCTTAAATTGGACACCAGGCTTGCTAAACACGGGCTTTCACAGGTATACCGTGTTTGGTTTAACACCGCGCCGGTTCATGGCAGTTTAACAAGCGAATGCATTTAATTGCAATCGTGGATTTTGTGTAAAACACAGTAAATCGATCGAAAAATAACTTTGGGTGTTTGGGTCCATTAAAAGGAAGGAGCTACTTCTTCTGATTGGCTAGGAGACGAAAAGCACGGTTAGTCAGAAGCCGGATGTAAAACTTGGAAATGGGCAGCCTACACGAAAGCCGCACAGATAGGCACGTAAATTGACGCCCGGCTATTTTGGCTGTCCAAGATATGAAAAGAATTTTTGCACAGACCTAACCGGAGAGTACAGAAGTAACCAAAAGATGCTCATTTGAGAAATTTTCTCACGTAATGCAACCAAGTTTGTTAAATAACTCAGCCATGAGAATACAGCTGCCAGATTAGTGCATTACTCTGTGCAGTCGTTTTTTTTGGTTGAAATTTGCTTACTTGCGACAACTGCGCAAGTTGATACGACAATGACGCAGATAGAAACTCACACCGTTATGCCGCTTATTTTTCGGGGACGTCGTGTTGACTTTCTTTTCAATTAGCGAAATTTGTGCTGACCGTGCAAATGCGGCTTGTCAACTCCCCAGATCATCAAAATTTGACTTTCTTCATTACCAAACGACTGTCCGATTATTCAAAATGCACATTCGGATAAATTCAATCGATTTACCCAGTACCCTGTCCAATATGCAAATTTCACTCTATTCCCTCGGGCCTGGATAAAGCTCAAAACGCTTTATCTTCTTCTTCTTCTACATGGCTTTTAGATTAGAGTGCCGAATGAAGGTTGGTGAATTTCGAATTAGGCCGTGAAGCAGCAGCGCTGACCCCAGTCGGCTGATGACTTTCAAACTACGTGTATAACTGCGTAACAGTGGAGAAGGCGACACCATCTACACTTGTCCTGAATGCTCATAACACGCATCCACGCACGCCGCAATGCAGGAAAGCGTACTGGATTGCGATTCTACAGGAGGCGCGATATTTAAGGGATCTGAATCTGATGGGAGCTTGGTGTCGTGTGAAACAAAACAGTTTGTTAAAGCTAAAACAAGGTTACTGAGATTGATTCCATCGTTCTGACCAGCACTGTGGCCATGTAAATATTAGATCTTGCTACCAAGCAATTCTGATCAGATACTGCAGACACCTCCCTCGTTTTCTGCAAGCGAAAGGTGCATGGAAAACCTCCATTTGAGGATGTGACAAACTGGTGTACTTTTCTTAATACCATAAAACGGCATGCAGAAGGAAGCATGTGTGGATTACTAAGCCGGAAGCGTGTGACCCATTCGAAGGCATAAAGTACAATCAGGTGACCTGGGCTTCAGCATGGAATCGCAGATCATTTGAAGGTCAGCTGCAAGGTCACTATTGAGCCACATTTAGAACAACCGACCCCATGACGCAAGCATAAATCCTGAGGCTGTTTGTGACAGACACGTGAAAAAAAATGAGCCTTATGTGAATGAGGCATATTCTAATTGTGTTCAGATCTTACTGTCAGTAATGAGTTGTGTCACGTGCCATGCTAACCACTTTCTACCACAAGGAATCAGCTCTAACGATTTAGATACATTTAGATTCGTTCAGTGACCTCGTGCCATCTTACAAACAACTACTCGATTCCATTTCGACTCACCTTCTAAATTTATTTAGCAAAAAACAGAGTGGAGTGTAAAGGCCTTGCAAATTTAAAAATAAATGGTAAGCAGATAGGAAAGCGATCTCAACCACCAATCAGCTTCATGCAATTTTCCTCGAGTCATCAAGCATACGTGAGGTTTTGCTTTAGCAAGGTGCAGGCAGATTCCATTATAAATATCCAATTCGGACCGAAAATCATTTATTGATTCGCCCAGTGAGATACTGAGGCAGGCAGATAGGGAGTGCCCTGCATAATTAGCGGCGTTCGATGTGAGTTCTCCTAGCTCAACACATCTGATTTTAATCAGAGTTAGTGCAGACCATTGAGTTTTAACCGCGATGTGATGTTTCCTTACAAAAACTAGAAGATTTCACGTTTAAGGAGCATGCCGCAGAAATAGATTTGATGGGTTAATTTGCGAGCATTGAGCAAAAAATCGATATAACGGAGCTTTTAAGTAACCAGTACCACAAGCGTCGCACATCACTTCCTATGCTTCAAGCTTCTGAGGCGATGAATTTCCGGCCTAATCTCCACAGTGACATGCTTTAACGCGGAGCCCAATGAGTCAGCAATGTTGACTTCGAAAAAGGGTTTGGGGAAGTTCAATCGATCCTTACTCCTGACCCAAGCCCTCCCTTCGAAGTGTAAAGGTCACGCGAGGTCAGACTCGCGGTGACGATTGATGCAATTTCGGCGTGTGCGTAACTATGTCGGGACTGCGGCTGTGATTACGTAATCTCAAAGGGGTTTAAGAAACCACTTCTTGCTCAATTTCCTACTTCCTAAGAGGTTCATTTGTGATTAAGAAATCCCAGAATAGACACGCAAATACGTGCATGTGAAAGCGCGAAAAAAACGATCTCAGACAAGGTCGCAAACGACAGATTTTGTGGCTGCAGGCTGACAGAGATGCCGTTGGGCTTCAGCGGGAAAAGGCAACAATGGCCTGCTTCTAAACAGGGAACAACTTGACAGAATACAAATTTTGACGATGTCGGCTTCGAAGGGGGATTAGGAGGGGTTCAGTCAATTGCCTAAAACTTACCCCAGAGCCCCCTTCCTAAGTCAAAGGTCATACGAGGTCAAATACGCGGCGACGAGTGATGCATCGATGCATCGTCCAAAAGATATGTTTAATCCAAGTGACGATTATACCAAGCTGCCTATAATTTCTGAGCGTTAAATACACCTTCATGTGTCTTCCGCTACTCTGAAATGATTGGCAGGGCTGGTAGACGGAAGGTGCATAGTCGCTCTTTCGTCATTAAAGTCGCAATACCCTCGCAGTTAACTAATCGCTACAGTTAGGAGTAAGTCACGTGGAAGGTTTAAACAAGCATATTCACATTTAAAGGGGACTTCACGCTGCTACAATGCAGTTGACAAGCAGTATGTATCGAAAGTACTATGCCATTTACTTTACGAAAAGGTACATTTAAACTACGCGGCAGCGGGCCTTTTGCACTACCGCAAATTCTAACACTTGCCAATCGCTTGCAATATATGAATCAGACTGAAATAAGGATTTATCGCTTGCTTTCTTGAGATATTTGCATCGGAGCAGGTGATTTTCAAGGTAAGTCGTGTGCTGAGGTTAATATTCACTTACACACAAGGCTTGTAGCGGGAAGGGCACCTGAATAAAAGCCAATTGTAATGATAAAATAACGAAATTTGATTGCTGTGCAAGTGTGCGGTGATTTGCTCGCGTAGTGAATTATCACACGGTCCCATTTAAGTCAAAGAAAGATCAAGTAGCTATCGACACGCAAGATTTCAGACAACAAAAGCCCACCATAGAATTGGGCTTTGGAAAGCCTCATTTATGGAAAAATGCAAGTCACCGTGAAAAGCGCCATGCTACAACCCTGTTTACTCCTTAATAGAGGTCATAAGATCGTGAATGTTCATTGGCTTGTAGACCGTGACCTCCAAGGTGTTTTATTCGAAAACTCACCGACGGATTGTTTTTTTTAAAGTAAATATGTTAGAAGTAGTAGCGCTGTGGCCTGCTTCAACTAGACTTTACAGCTGCAAACTAACATTTAGCAGTTTATACCAAACCACACGGCGTCCTATTGATAGAAAACGTCTTTTAGCACAGTAATCACACATCTGATTACTTGAATCGAGCACATTCTGCGGCTCCACACATAATTAGTAAATTGAAAGATTAAGGAAATTTCAATTACCAGCTGTCGCCAGAGTGCACCAGTAATAAGCAGGCCTACCTCTTGAGTTCAATTAACAGAGCAATCAAAAAACGACTTAAGGAGGGTGTACAGCCAACAGTTTGGGACCGTCGCAATGCATGTCTAGGGATTTTGGGTTGCAAATCGCGCAGTTTTACGCTGGCTTATAGGCCCACATGCTAGATAATGACATTCAAGGGTGGGTGCTGTCAACGTCCATAGACCGGTCATGTGTTTGTGTGTGTGTGTTAGCGATTAGGAGACTGCACTAAGGACACGCGTCAGCGTGAAACTGGGACCAACGATGACCCCAGATTTGCAACGGTCTGACCAGACGCGCACGCAGAGGGCGCACGACGAAGTGCTGCGAGGCCAGCCACGGCAATTAAACCAAAAAACGCGCTTTCAAATTGGGACAGCCCTTCAAATGTGATGACCAATTTAGCAAATGATCGACCGCTCCTATTGGCTATTCTAGGAACCACAATATCAACACAAAAATGACTAAAGTGATAATACTTTTCGGTGAGTGATATTAGAGAACTTAATTTAGACTGAAGCAGACATCTTGCAGCTGAGATTTTTGCATCGTGTAATCTCGACATCTGTTTGGGACTTGCTGTTTTAACGAATCTCAAGCAAAACAGTGCTTAAGCACGCTTTCAAGTGGATGTACTACGTGACAGCGGTAATTGACAGAAGTTGATTTCAAACTCGTCAAGGTCAAATTAGACGCTTAGAGGTCTTGAGGGAAAAAAACAACAGATAGGCGAATTACTCATTATCTCTGCGAAAAAAAGATGGCGTGTTTCTGATGTGTGCGGTTTCCGCTGCGCAAACCGCTCCTGATTCACATGAGTTAATTGGATTTGCATACGATATCCCCAAAGACGCGTGTAAAAACGCACACACAAACACACAGAGATGAATAAAACACCCACCTTTTGGAGTTTCTCAAGTTCTCGTGTTAGCGAATTGTTCACCTCGCGAAGTACCTGGTCTTCATTGGCACGAGCAGCGTATGCGGCTCCATCCAACTCCATGCCTCGTTTCGCAATCGATCGGATGAGGTGAGCGAAGCATCCAGCTGCCACGCCGACGTCCGGCAACACACCCCCGGTTTCTCCCCAATTATTGTCCCCACTCTTGGCTTGAGTCCGGGGAAACAGGATGCCCACCACAAATTCCACACTCGATGCAACTGGAAAGGCGCTGGTGCTGCTATTGCTCTGGCTGCTGCAACTGGAGGTCTTGCGAACGAGCGCGTCGATTCGCGCAGTCCTGGCAGCAGACCGACTGCCGTTTTGTCCAATTGGAGGCTTTCCGCCAATCAGGGGCAGTTGTGGAAGAGTCAGAAAACCCAGAGTTAATTTATGCTCCGGCACCGTCTCGGAGTCCTTGAAGATGAAGACGTACGACAAAACCGTCGACTCCACCCGGATAACATCACCTGGCTCCAGACATCTGTTGATCGGGAGGCTACTGGCATCTGTTAAGGTTTCCCAATTAAGAACAACCGTAAGGGGGCTTTCAGGCTGAATTGCGTTATAGCCAGATGATACGCAGATCCAAATAGCTTTGGTTTTTCCACCGTGGAAAGTCTTGGAAAGAAAGCGTATTGGAGATGTCACATCTGCATGACCGTTTCCATTGACGATTATATTCTCGTGAGAGATTCTCACATCCGGAGGAAGGTAGAGGCGGATGTCGTCGTATTCTGCAGTGCCCATTGTCACCTCCTCCGAGCCTCTGCGACGGATAGTCGAGAAGTTGTGCACAAGGGCGTCCTTCTCTGGTCTGCTTCCTTTGACCAGAAGGAGGTGGGGAGAGGAGGGGGCTGTGGTTGGGGTGGGGGGCATTCGGGGACTGGGTCTACCCGAGATGGGTATATTTAGCGTTCGTGGAGGAGTGGGTGCCTGTGTGGGTATAAGAGGCACATCAAGTTTCTCCGGAGTTCCTGGGGAAACTGACGAGGCCCGAGGCTGTTTTCGCAGTTCAAGGCGTCGACACAACCCCGGTGCCGGAGTCATTAACGCGAAAACATTCAGAATCTTATCGAATGGAGGCAGAGGTCGAGCATGCAATTCAGTGAACACCTCTCCGGGATCAATAACGCCACCGGTGTCATTTATGGCTCTCGAGTGTGCTGGGAGTCTACCAATGACCTCAAACAGGGCACAACCACCCCGAACATTGCTGTCTTCAGAAAAAAGCTGAAGAACAACTTTGTCCACACATTGCCTTACCAAGTCGTCCTGTTCAATGAAGACAGTTTTAAACTTGGCAGAGGGACAGACACGCTCACAGAATATGCGCAGGTATCGACCGAGTTTTCCCGCAACCTGTCCGATCTCCGAAATGGACAGCTCACGTCCCAGCCCGGGTATGGTAGAGGGCGCGTTTGGGCTCGGCGAGGTGTGCTTGGGACGACCTATGTGTGAATGCGAACTCGAGAAGATTCGCCGCATTCTCCCACTCGTCGACGGAGGCCGATTCGAATCGATGACGGACATGGGGGGGTCAGGATTAGTTCAACTTTTCTTACCACCGTCTTGTTACACAGGTGATTGCAAAGGCTACTGTCTTTTGATGTAGCAAAGCTGAGGATGTTGATGTTCCGCACGTTGCTCACAATGGCGAAGTGTGCTGATTTAAGCGTATGTGTGCACAGCACAAGGCGAGTGTTAGTGCACGCCTGTGCTGCGCTTTGATTGGCTCGCCGACGGCGTTCTCTCATTGGCCGTGGGCCTCTAAATTGCTAGCCAATCAACAAATTGCCTCGAAAACGATCTTACTAAATTGTGGAGCTAGTCAGGCATTTTCCTCATCCCTTACGCAGTTTTTAGTGACGTGAAAGACGCTATGGCGATCTCCTATGGCGGCTCCCTGTGGCATTTTAGTCACCCAAGTATGTGTGAACAGATTCCAGGAAAAGAAAGATCAAGCAAAAGTCGTTTTCACTTGCAAATTTTTGCAGATTTCAAGATAACTTAGCACACCGCGAAGAAAGGGTTAAAAAGGAGTATTGAGTAATTAACTTTTTAAATCGCAATTAGCTTCTGCATTGGTTGTGGGCTGGGCCATTTCATCACAAATGGACACTTGAATAAGTACGAGATGAAAAATTTTGCTGATTTATTTGCTTTGTGACGCAGTGGACAATCCATGGTCTGCACTAGCTCAAACCACTACATGTCAACGATAACCCTAAAAATTCGACACACTTGAACAATAGTCAAACTGGCGCCCTATAGAAAACAGAAGAAAAAGGCTGCGGTTTTCCCGTGTACTTGACTACGCTCGACAAGTGCTCTTCCCGCATATGAGCGAAAAAAGCGATGAGTCAATTGAAACAAGGTGGGTTTGCCGTTCCAACTGCACATGTCCTCGTGTGGACAGAGGGCAAGCACGTTCGCACTTGCACGGAGTGAAAAGGCAACAACAGCAACCGCTGTTCGCACAACCGACGTGTCGTGTGCACAGGCCAAGTCGACGCTTCACGAAGACGCCCTACTTTTTGCCGGAGGTGATGCACCAGGCCGTTTTTGCAGCGTGCACCAACGGAGACGGGTCAGTCGCAGCACGAATTCAACCAACAATGTGTTAAAAACAACACCTGGAGTCAGATCTGCTGTGTTGTTGAAAGCCTGCCTGCATAACGAACGCAGCACGCTCCGCGAAAAAAAGGCAATTCACGTCGGTTTGCGTAAATCACCACACGAGCGTCGACTACTCCGCATACATCACCAATGTAGGCGACAAAATCCAGCTGATTTGGGGTTACAAGATGCATACCAGGACAAAAGGATCAAATACGTGAACTACAGGCAATCAATTCGCCAGTCAACTTGACCACTTTATGGCTGGAAGACAAATTTTGCAGTTTCGTTAGGGATTAATTTTAGGAACACACGCAAACTGGCAATCAATTGATTTGTGCATGTCCAACTTGTAGACAGCAGGGTAACTTAAACCACAGGACATGCCAAAGTAACACAAAATAAGCACACGAAAAAAGGTTGGCCGTTTTTAAGACAGCCAATTGCAGAGCTGTGGCTGCTTACACCAGATTTGTCCTTGATGACGGAGTCAGAAACTGCAGGAAGCAACAGTTAGCTATGGTGAGCTTATCTTGTTTAATATAGCCGAGAATTCCTTCATGCTTAAAGGCATTCACGAGTTAAGGAAAGTGGAGTTTCCAAGAGTGCTCTTTGGGTTAAAAGCATATTCCGTTGACAAGTGGAAGATGCTGTCAAGCATCCATGAAGGAGACGCACAGACGTTTGCCCAGATTGTGCCCTGTTTGTCTACACGAATGCTTCAACGTGACGCCTTAGCAACGAAGCTAAGGTAATTTTGAAGAACCTGGGTAAGATTATACAACACCATCCACCAAGTACCACACTGGATCGGTAGCAGTCGACAGAAGACGCCAAGTCATATCACTTGGCGGCTTGCTTTCTTCTCAAGCCTAGTCACCGTGATTCTGCTTGTGTCAACTTCACAGGTACGCAAATCCGGTTAACGGACAAGGTTCAAAGGCACTCACCGCAGTTCACCAGCGGCAGGCGAGGCCGTGCGAAAAAAAAGCCACTGAAGTCAGTAGACCTCAGTTGCGGGGTTGAACACGTTCAGGTCGCAGGGCTTCATGGACAGCCACCACCAAAGAGATTTGTGGGAGCTAATGCCGTTTTCAGAGTAATGCCACGCCATTTACCTCAACAATAGCACGTTCCACATAAGGTGGTTTGTGTGAATTCACCACGTCCACTCAGCTAACATGGGAGTGATGTGTTCTTGAGAAATCTGTCGACAGAAACACGCATTGCTGTAGAAGTCGTCGACAAGGTAGTGAGAACAAAACTGATGCTCTTGTAATCAACTAAGTTGGCTATAAACAGCAAGGTGACTGGAGTAAAAAAGGGGCTAATAGTCAGCATAGAACTCTTAAAAAGAGTGCGTCAATAATAAGAGACGGTGAGTGAAACACGAACAGACAAGGCCCGGTTTGCATCGTTCCTACTTAAACAAGAAGTTTCGCCGGAATATGCTCTCGCGGCGACCTGCTGATGCGGCCACCGAATTGCTGTCATCTGCCTTCGGTTTCTCCTCCTTCTTGGGTCGCTGGAAGAAAATGGCGCTGCCGTAGAGGCGCCGAGATGCCTTGCCCTTCTTCCCTAGCTTCAACTTTTTGGAGCCAAAGATGGACGAGGGCGAAGGGTGGACAATCATGCTACAGGTGTCCATCGCGGCCCCGGTAGAGGCCTTGCACCGGTACCTAATCGCCACCTCTTCGTCCTCGTCCGCGTCCCCGTGTCGCCGCTCATCCAGGCCCATGAGACTGCACCAACTGGTTATGCTACCAGACGTGGGCGATTGGCTTAGCTGGGCAGTCTTGGACACTGATCGTTGGGACTTCCCAGTCAGTGTTGCTGCCACTGAGTTCCGCACGGCAGGCGCCGTGGGAACGCGGAAAGGCGAGGCGAAGAGGTTCTTTATTGAAGCCGTGCTGCTAGTTGCAACTCGCGAACCGGGGTGATTCTTGCGATGAGAAAGGTTACACTCGGAGGCAGACTACAATAAAAAGGCGCTGCATTCACTGGTTCATCGAGTCGTGGGACCGAGCGTACACCCGAGACAAACCTTGTCTAATCCAGGGGTGCTGAGACCACAGGCGTTCGACGGAGTCTTGCTGTCGGCAGAGTGGAGACGGGGGAGGTGACGCCGGGACAGGCAGTCTTGACTAGAACCACCAGCCTCGTCATCGTCGACTCTGGCGAGCGGAGCCACTCGAGACATCGAACTCGACGCTGCCGAATTGCGGTGCTGTCCAGGTTCCTTCGGCCGACGCATTCCCACCAAAAAGGAGCGGCAGATACTCTTACGCGTCGCGTTCCTATTTTGTAAAAAAACCAGCGAAGGAGTACTAACTGGAGTTGAAGACTTGTGGTTTAGGTTGGGCGAGAAAGCGAACTCACACAAGTCCGCTAAATGACTGTCTGCTTTGACCCCCGCCCGCGTGGTCGGCTTGGGAGTAGGCCGAGGACAGGGAGGAGGTTGAAGCAGTCGCCGTTTCTCCCTTGCTGCCAGCGCCACCACGCGATGTTGGCGGCGGGTGTGGCAAGGAGGCTGGCCACGGTCCAGAGTGCGAGCAGCAGGAGTCCAGGGAAAACATGTCGTCCTCCTCCAGGTCCACGCCTTCGCTCGTCTCGTCGTCTGAGGCGAACTCCGTGACAACGTCTAGCCACAGGTCCTTCTGGCTTGGCGTGCCTCGAACGACGACCGTCGGGGTGAGTGGGGGCGTGGTGGTCGTAGCATGGGAGGCAAAGCTCGTGTTAAACGAGTCCTCTCCATCGTCCGCCTCGGCTTTCGTGTCAACGTGATTAGTGCACTTTGTCATGGAGTGGATCGGAGTGCATGTAGCCGCTTTGACGGCGTGGGATCGAAGCTGAAGTATCAACAAAATCAACAGCTACTGAAAAAGGCCAGTTAGAGATAACAAGCAAATTTTAATACCAACTTACGCCACCAAAGAGCGAGCCGAGAACCGATGGACGCGAGGGCGTGGTGAACTCCTGCGGAAGGTGCTCCTCGTCTTCGACAGTTGGCTTGAGCGAGACGGCGGACGAGAGGGCAGAACCCGAGGCGAGGTCCAGAGGTATCGGCGCGAGCACACGCTTCTCGACGTGCTTTCCGCTAGTGTGATGCGGGGCTGTGGAGGTGGTGGAAGGCATCGCGGACGCCGTCACGTTGGTCCGTGCGTTCGGCAGGCGTCTGGGCGTCTTCATGGATATCGCGCGACCCAGGTGACGCGGGAACCTGATAATTCAATGCCAAAAAAACGTGATTGGTTGGAGTAGTTCCATAAAAAAATTACACACTCCTGTGTCAAGATTTGTTACTCGTGGTTTTGCGATTCTGGCCCCATCAACCAAAACACCGTGATTCACCAGATGAGGATAAAAAAGATAATTGCAAGATATGATTCTTGTTGAGATTGGTGTTCGTCTAACGTGTGACCAATCATTATCTTCGAATGACGACTTCGTAGACGACGTATGTGAGGCACAAACCAGTGATTAATGCCTTCTCATTATGCATAACATAACAATGGGAAACCACGTTGACTGCCACGTTAGACCTCTCATAAGCCCATAAGGTTTTGTTACAACACGGGCGATGCTTTTTTCTGCTTACTTTTTTGACTTGAAAGAGGAATTCCCCATGCTGCTGAAGACGTTGTCCAAGTCGAAGTCCAGCACTACGTCGGGTTGCATTTCCACGAGCAGGTCCTCCGGGCTGCTAGCGACGAAGGAGACCTGCAGGATGCTGTGGCAGAGGCGTCGCAGGAAGGTGGTCTTGGCCATGTGCACGCAGTGCTGCAACTTGGTGAGCGCGCTGTCCACGCCCTCCTCATCCTCGACAGTCGAGGTCGTGGAGTCGCTGAGGTCCTTGAACGAGGCCTGACGACAGGAGCCGCCGGCGGTGGCCGCAGCCACGGCCGACTGGACGGCCTCCGGACACTTGCCGGACGCCAGGGCTGCCGTGGCGGCGAAGCTCGCCGCCAGACAGAAGGTGTACACGTGGTCGAACTCCTCGGAGGCACCGCGAACGATGAGGGAGAAGGCGGCGCGTTCTGGCGACATTGTGTTGAGATCCAGCACCTACGAAGAGGGCTTGGTGTCAGGGGACTTAGTAACGTTAGACCGAAACCACACCGACCAATCACTGGCACGTACACGCTTGACGTCCTGAAGTTGGAGAAGGAATAGGTGGGTGAAGTGGTGGCGCTTCTTGGCGTCGAGTCCTCGGCCGAATTTGGATATTCCTGAGGCGCCCGAACCCGCGCGCGAGACATTGCCACTTCGCCGGTCAGAAGTCAGCGAGGAATTGTTCAGACTGGTGGTGTCCGCGCCACCGACCTCGTCGCAGACTCCCGTAGAGGAGCAATGAGAGCCACCTAGGAGAAAACGAGAAGTCCCCAGACGTGGTCTTAACGGACGGATATTTGATGGAGTTGTGTTGGAGCTTACCTTCGACAGCAGCCAATGCCGCCTGTATGGCATGGAGGTCGCCTGTGTTTCGTTTCTTCGGGCGTGCCACCTCGAGGCAATCAGTGAGAAGGAAGAGTGTGACGGGCTCGCAGATTGGCGAGCCATTTGCGCTCACATCTAATTGAAAGACATTCAGCTGGCAAACGAGACTGCGTGACGACGACAGCATCTCGGGCTAACAACGGACAGTAATAAATAAAGTCTACTTATAATTTGCAAGTAGTAGCTTAAATCAACACAAGCTAGATCATGCTGGGCTCCAGGTGGTAGAGACTAATTTCATTAAAATTTGATTCGTTCCTAGCGAAAAACACTTGTCATTTATGGTAGGGCCCTACTATTTCCGTTAACATGCCAAATATTCATAAAAACACGATGGCAAGTGACTTAAGTGTAAACAATACGAAAAACGTTCAAACTCGGATGGGCTGGTGGTCGATGAGAATTTAAAGTAGCTATCCTAGTTCGTCCCTCTACACAGCTGCCTACCGGGGCACCACAGATGTCGTGGTAGAGAGTTAGAAGGGACATGTGTTCTTCATTCTTCTTCAATCGAACGTTGATCTGCTCCAGAATGTTGGAGAGCCTTGAGGTGAATGTCGACATGTCTTCGTGATCGGGGTGCGATGGGGGGGTGAATTTGATGATACCTGCAAGGCAAACAGAAATAGGGTATTCACCCGGGGTCTGTTGTTGTTGTTGTTCAGTGCGGAAAATAAACTGGAGTGGCGAGGAGGAGGCTACCTTGCATGAGCAGCAGCATGGAGGGCAGACGCTGGACTGGACGCACCAGGAGGTCGGAGAGGCTCTGGCGCCCGGACTCCTTTCGTCGCTCGACTTGCCGCATGAAGGCCAGGAAACGCGGGTACTCACGACCCAGCTGGTGCAGGTGAGGGGCGTTGTAGAACTGCATGTAGTGGCTGTAGACCTGCAACAGGGAAGAAGGGGGTTCTTGGTTGGAAACGGTAGTAGACGGCATCAGAGAGCCGCATGCAGCTCGTTCATCGCCAGTTCCAACCGAGATTTAGATGAGTATTTAAGGGGAAACTGTGCCAATATGATGTTTCAATCGCCTGAATACTAAGCAACGCACAGTAAACACAGCGCATTATAAATTCATTCATTCATTCAGATTCAATTGGAGTTCAAGCGCTGCAATATTCGCTGAAGTGAACACGCGAAGTACAAGAGCAGCGAAGCAGCTAATCTCATTCCGAAATGGCTGATCTAGTCCGAGATGACACAGCTTTCATGTAAGTTTCCAAGTACTGCTCGAAGTTGGCGTACCTTTTCCATTTCGTCGATATAGGGCAGGAGTACCTCCCCCAGGCGGCTTGTTTCCATACTCCAACTGGACTCGAGGTCTGTAAGACGGGACTGGAGACGTTTGTGCAGTTGGTAAATTGGCATCAATTTGCCGAAGACGATGTCAGCCTCAGCTCTGGGGATGATCGGTCCGCCGACTTGGTCCTCTGCGATTACTTCCTACAGTCAAGAAAACAGAGCGAATACAATCAGGGCAGGAGACAGTAGCGGGTGGGTGGTGGTGGTGGTGGCGGTGGTTGGTGGTGGTGGCGGTGGTTGGTGGTGGTGGCGGTGGTTGGTGGTGGTGGCGGTGGTTGGTGGTGGTGACAGCTCAAACAATCATTCAGGTAAATCATCTTGAGCACACGAAGATTTGAAACATGAACTCCTGTGAAAGATAACACCACGAGTGAGACTTGTGCTTCAGGTCATGGGGTTGGAGAGTAAAAATTAGGTTTTATGATATGAGGATTTAGAAGTGGCAACATATGATATTTAGATAGGGTGAGTTCGAACCGACAGAGGTGCAAGGTCACGGAACGAGAGGTTATTGTGACCTGGAAGGACACACTCCAAAAGAACCTTGAACCCAGTGCATGCACTCACAGGTGATCATGTAAAACAGCTAGATCCAAAAGAAGGGAGGTTGTGCTGAATTCATGTATTACTATGAGAGAATTCGTTGTGAGAATAAGCTGGCAAAATTGAGAAAGCTTCTGAAATCACTCCCCAGTTACGAATAAAGGGGGTTTGATTTCGTGCGTGCTGCTTAACGTAAGCACTCGATTAGGAGACGAACTCACCGAAAAAGCCGCTTGCGTGAGATACTCCAAAATGCTCAGGTAATTGCGTTCAGTGAGGAAGAACTCAAAAACCCGGTGCTGCCTGTCCTTAAGACGAACTTGTACGGGTGTCTTCTTATCCGGTGTACTCGGTGAGCCTAGGTTCGTGTAAAAAAGAGGATAAATCCCTATGCAATTCTGCACTGAAGCCACAGAGACTTAACAGATCTGCGAAGTAATGCGTCAAAAAGAAGCAATTGAAGAGAACAAACTGACTCACCAAATGACGACTTAAGTGCTTCTAGTGGAGTACGAGAAGTGGCGGGGGACGCCGTTACACCGCCAAGTATATCCGACGGCTGCGGTGTTCTGGATCTTGATGGTGGTTGAACGCGTGGTTCAGAATACGGAGCAGAGGCGTTGTGAACTGTGGGTGACGATTTCGGTGTTTCAAAGAAGAGAAGCGACTTAGCGTCTCTAGAGTAGCGGCTGCTGGTAGCTGCAACAAGTAGTGGGTCGGCTAGTTGAGCGATCACTTCTTCTCGGGTAAAACGACGATCCACTGGTGTTGTTTCGATGCCTTCATTGATATTTCGACGTACGGTTCGTTGTTCAGCCTCCGATGGGGTGTTGACGGCTAAATTGGGCAAACAGTGAGTTAAGTGATTGCTCAAAATACCATCCTTTCCAAGTGTTACCATACCTGTCTGTTTGTTTTCAGTGGTCAGAGGCGAAGTGCAACTATGAAAAGCCAAGTGGCATTCACATGACTCTCTACACGGATCGACGTTCTCCTTCCCTAACGTATTGGTTGATGGCCGACAGTTAAATTTAGGTGAAAAAGGATCTGTGGAAGCACGTTGGGGCGAAAAAAAGGAATCGTAAGTAGACTCGGCTGAGGGGGCATCTTGAATGTATAAGAATTCTTGGGGATGGCAAATGTACGTCGATTGCAGAGACTTCCAAAACCAATCAAGACGAAGGACAGGCACGCGGAATGCCACCTCAGTTAGCTCGGCGTGCAAATCGGGGTCGATTGCAGACACACCAGATCTAGGGGGAGTTGGTGTAGGGGCTGCGGAAGAACTAACAAGAAGCGCACTCATATCCTACAAAAACAAAAAATTAGGGGAAAATATAGAGGGAAACCGTTTTGGCATAGACGACTTAGAAATTCGGCAGTTAAAGCTTTTGAGCAAGACCAAAATTCGGAGAGCAAAGGTAGAATCAGAACAGCTGCAATATCAGGTGATAAAGAGCAACGAGTGTAAAATCGAATATAGTAAATGGGGATAAGGTTGTAGCAGGAAAAAAACAGAAAAAAGTGTACTAAAGGCAGCGCAGTCAACGCATTTTAAGCCAATCAATCTACAAATATGTTTACTCAATATGACAACAAAAACACCAACTAAGATTTTATCAAAAGAGTTTACGGAGAAGTAATCAATTAAAATACGATGAAAATGGTTAACTCACGACCGTTTCACCAAGCTTCTGCCAGTCATCTGCAACAACAACGTGGGTAAGGCATTCATCATGAAGGTCTTTGGCAAGCTTGCCATCATGTTCCGTAACAATAGCCTTAAGTTCAGCTAGTGTTTCACTCTTTTGAGAAAAGCCACAAAAATATAAGCAGCATTCCTGAAACACTTTTGCACGATGCTGATTCTAAAGGGCAAACAAATGATAGAAATAGCAGAAAAGGGGATGCGCTTAAAGCAAGAAGATGACGTACAATGAATTCGATATCGCAAGCGTTGAACTCGGGTTTGGAGTTTCGCAATTCCCATGCACTCTCAACCCAAGAAATGCTCATTGTAGCTACATTAACGGACGCTAATGCAGCCTTTCGGACCTTTTCACCGGCACAGCGGTAAGCGATTAAATGTGTCACACATGAGTCCAATTTTCTTCGCATGCTGCCACCCATCCAGTTCACCAAAGATGCAATCCGGTTCTAGGATGTGAAGACCTACGTACTCGAACTTACCACAACAACAGGATCACGAAAGCCAGTGACTGCTACAATGGCATCTGTCATTGAGAAACAGTAGACGGGCCGGCATTTTGTCCATCGTCGTTTGTCGAAACGCATAGCAAACAGGCTGGGCAAACCAAAAACACGAACATTCCTTCCACTCAACTTAAGAGATTTAATTTCCGCAGGGCTTGGAAAATCAGATAATAAAACTGCCTCTGGGAGATCGTCACAGACTTTCTTATCATTTAACCGCGACAGTTGCTTTTCTTTTAAGGCACCGAAAGTGGGTACGTACATTATATTTAGGGACGAACCAACATCCTAATATGGACAAATAATGAAATGCACTTACTTCAATTAATTTTAAAAATAAAGGATTTGAGAAAATACCGCTACCAACAACAGTCAGTTGGGAAAAACTATCCCAAAATGACATCCGACAAATTAAACTGCGAAAAAGGAGAAATGAATTTGGCGCTGAAGATATTTATCAGGTATTTCAAGAGATTAAAAACGTAGCACAATTTTTTAGTGTTTAGTATTTTAAAAGAAATTTGCTTTGAATCTGTTCAAGATAAAAAGACGAAAAATATTATAAAATATTGTACACATTGTTTTAGATCTTGTACTTCGTGTAATATTTCATTGTATTAAGACGATTTGTATTAGTTATTCGCCAAAGATTGACAAATTTTTATTCTTGGATGCCGAATAACAATATTACCAGCTCAAAATTATGACTGCATTTGTGTTCAGGATCAAATATGGGCAGAAACTGCTGAGTCACTAAACCATTAACATAACACAAAAGTAAATTTTAAGAAAATTAATTTTTTTTAACATTTTGTACAATTTTGTTACGGGAACAAATCGTACCTTACATAAAAATATTTGAATAAGGAAGATTATTAACTAAGCAGTCATTTACTACTTCATTGTATCTAACTATTCTTATTAAACCTTATATACGTGACCATTTGTTGTGCCCATGTCGAGTTTTTTGTTTCCTCACTGAGTACTGAGAGTTTCTGTGGAGCAGATTCTTTAAGCAAGTTCTAAACAGGATTTAAGTAGCAGAAATATGTGCTGTTCTATCTAATGGCTGTCTGATATCATTAGCGAGCTTTGTGGAAATCTTCGAATTAAAAATCATTTTCCCTCACAACCAAAATCGGTTATGGATATATATAGCACAATGAACAACGCCTTGGCCAAAGTCACGTATTTAAATATGCATACCTGTATCTAATGTGGTATATTTTTGAACATGTAGATATGGGCTCTCTTTTGTTTTGTCTAAGATCTACGTTGAGCGGCCTAACTTGTTTTGTTTAATCAGACAAGCTTAATGAACAGGTAAGAATTAACCTACATGAATGTACCTAGACGTAATTATTAATCAAACATTTTTCTGTCCGTATTTGGGCGCGATTGTTCACCAACGATACTTGTATTTTGTATTGATGCCCTGACAATACCTTTTGGATTTATCTTTGCTCTTTGTATTATTTAATAAATTTATTCCTTGCGTTTTAAACAGGGAAAAAGTTGTACATGATATGTTACTCGGTGTCCAAATTGGTAGTTCAAGCATCCTCCGAACTTACAACTTTACAATTTTTTGTTGCTACTACAACCAAATTTATTAGACAGAATCCCGTATGCTAAATTTGAATCTCAAAATTTGTCGACGCAGTGGAAAAGCATTGCGGAATCAACAATCTGCGGCGTTTCTATAATTCAGCGCTTCTGTCTGATCTCACTTTTGAAACTGACTTCAAATCGTGCTTGCGGCTAACTCCTATACCGTACTGTTTTTGGCTGACCCACGCAAGATGTTTACATTTAATTCAGAGTAATATTGTACTTATTTAGTCTACAAAAACGAAACTCAACTTTTCTTTCATATTTTCTCCCGTGCACTTGCTTCGGTTGTTTTTTAACATTTACTTATATTTCGCTTAGTTCTTTGCTTCAAAACTGTTTTAAATGCTCTTTAGCCTACACTATACTTTTAAAAGAAACTGTGTACCTGTCTAAATAGGCTACTTAAAGTCGGACAGTTTTTAGACAATGTGAGAGAATTTACATAAGCATATTCACCAGAAACAATGCAAAAACGACCTACAAATCACGAGCGTTGAACGATTTTCCTTGATGTACTCAGGAACACGTGTATCGATCGGCTCGCGAACCTTGCCAAATTGACTATACTACTTTTATTCTGCAGTGACCCAACTCCTGTCTTAAACATATATGGCGACCTTGACATTTACCATGATAATTTAATCCGTGCTTCTGTTAGGAGATGCTTTCTGAGCGTCGTTTTCAAATCAATGACGAATTGATCTTAGCGCCACCTCGATGTGCTTCTCTTTTCAGACTTGTCGCTTGCGTAGTCGCATCCCTAATTGATGTTTATTAAAATCACATCGCTTGTATACGTGTACGATTCCCCGAATCGGTCTACGGATTCCCAAATTATTGATCGTGGGGTGTGACCCTTGTCACGTTGATCACTTTTGCAAGAAGGAATTGATTACCTTGGTGAAAATTGATTTGAATACAAGGAAATGTTGCCTTCATGGAAAACTTTCATTCGTGTCCGTGTCTATGTGTGTAAATGGCTATGCTAATTTGCCACGAGATTGTTTGCAACATAAATATTTGAAAGTGCTTGAAACAAACCCACCAATGCACAGAAACCAATCTGCGCCTAATTTTATTGGATATGGCATAGCACATAGCCAGATTAATAACTCATTTCAAACATTTTTTACTACTATTACAAGCACTGAAAGAGACTTAGAATTTACCCGGGAGTATTTCATTTGACAAAAAATATTCTTTGCCAAAAAAAAGTAAATTTTTAATAGGATGAAATAATAAATAGAGGCAAGATTGGTGAATATCGCCACTAAGGCAAAGCCATTTTCCTGCGTTAAAGTAATTTTTGCCAGAGGAAAAAAAACAGCAGAATAATAGTGCCCGATGATTTTGTAAATCAATCATCAGTCATCTGCCCAGAATCTCGTATTCTGGCTTTTACTGGTTGATTTTATTTGTTACCAATGTCAATGTTCGTAATCAAGCCACATTGTGAGTCATCTAACTGAGGTGATACTTCCGATTCCGACATTTGCTGAGTTCTAGGGGTTCGCTGATGCCTCTACCAGTTTGAACAAATTCACCAGATAATTAAAGTATTTGCATCGTGTTTCCTTAAGTCCTAGAGGCGTACTTGAGAAAAATTATGATTTACTTTGACAATAAGCACGACATTAACGACTATGCTTGCGAAAAGTGGTCTTCTGGCGGTTCATCTAATTTCGCTCCCCCGCAATTCTTGAAGAAATAATAACGAATACGTGCAAAAGTGAAAAAATATGCGCACATTTTCCGAAATTGGAGTTTGAAAAACCTGGGGAGTGTTAGAAATCCGTGTTTAAAAAAATGAAGGGCATATATTAATAAACGAAACAATTAGTACTTTCACAAAAATGCCGTTGTTTTTATCACCATATTCAAGGTAGAAAGTACTTTTATGACACAACAAAATGCCAAAATAGCACAAAAAATTAAATAATTGGCTAATTGAATCCCATTGATTCGACGAATAAAATAACTGGCCAATTGAATCGATGAATAAAATTCACAATCTCCGTAGCCCAGCTTCTTGAATAAGCAAATTCGTGATTGGTTTTCCTAAATGTGAGCGTGACACTATAGTATGTGATGGTTTGTTTACGCTAGTGACCTGAAAGCAAAAAGAATATGCTGGCATTTGCCCAAGACTCGCAGACATTCCACTGGTCCTACAACCATGCCGGGATAACTTCATACAAGTTGATTTCACTGCACGATTCAGCACCAGAGAAGGCCAAATGGTACAGAGGTCAAGCAGATTATTGTGGTTAATGATTCCCGGCTTCTTCACACGTTTCTGGTCCCTCATGCGTGCTCACGGGGCGTTAGTGTGAACATCGGAGGCTGCACTGTGGATGTGTTTACAAGGATCTCAGAGGGATTAGTCACACAAGATTGTTAACCGGAGGAGAAAGCAGGGATTAACATGTGGAACGGGTTCAGGCGGTCATGCAATGAATCCGGGGGAATGAATAAACATGGTGGCCACTTATGTATGACCGTCTTGCATCAATTGGATTCATTTGATGGCAGAGTGTCCATTTAGAAGGCTATTGCTGTCACGTCTTGCTCATATTTAGAGGCTATCAAAGCTGTGCTGC
>UXSR01000518.1:0-28838 GCA_900604375.1 Mesocestoides corti
GATATTTTACCAACACTGGATTTCAACAAGAGTGCGGCGAACCAATCCGGAAGCTGAGGGCAGCTTCACTCCTAAGGGGGGGGCAGTGTGGCGTCGGATTAGGGCGCAGACATGTTGGACCACCTGGCCGCAGCCAATCCCGTGTCTCTCTGCGATCCAATGGCATGCGGAAAAGGGAGGCAGCCAACCAGAGAAGGACATGGATGAGATGCAGCATATAATTAGCGGCATGGCCACCGTGGTGGACCCGGATAGAAGGCGCCTGACGCGTGGCTCTGGCTTCTACTTTGTCAATAAAGCCTGTTCTGTTGCGCCAGACTTTTACCTATTAGGGCTCGGGTATTCTACAGTGGCGTCGGTTCAGGGCGCAGACATATTGGACCACCTGGCCTCAGCTAATCCTGTGTCTCTCTCTGTTCCAATAGCATGCGAGAAAGATAAGCAGCCAACCAGAGAAGGACACGACTGAGGAGCAGTATATAATGAGCGGCGTGGCCAGCGTGGTAGACACGGACGGAAGGCGCCTGAAATGTGGCTCTGGCTTATGAGTGGTCAATGCAGCGTGGTCTGTTGTACTAGTGTTTTGCCTATTTGCGCTCGGGTATTCTACATTGGCTGCAGCGGATGCGTTCAAATCACGCCTATTAAATCCCAGCTTTTTCCATAAAATGCTAATCAGTGAAGGGTTAATACTGCGTGTCTTGTAGTATTAATCTTCATCATACTGGGGTTCGGCTATTCAAGATGTCGCAGACACAAACTCAAAAGCCTCCTACCGCCAACTGGAGAAAATTTACAGGCCAGAGGCTTCATTTTTTTCAAACGCTTTTGGCATCCCTTTAACATAAATTGCTATGAAATAATCAACCATATTTTGGCCATTAATTTATTTCTGGCTAAAATTAACAAAATAATCTTCCATTTGCACGGTGCGATCATTGAACTTAAATCGCCATCCATACAAGACCATCACACTGGCTACGCCACCCATTATATAATGCTTTTCATTCGTGCATTTCGATGGTTGGCTGCTATCGTCCTCGCTTGCCATTTGATCGCAGAGAGTCGGAGGATTGGCTGAGACCAGCGTAGTCCAATATGTCTGCGCGCTTATCCGCCGCTATACTGCCTCCAACTCAGAAGGGAAGCTGTCCTCAGCTTCTAGCCTGGTTCCCTGCGCTGTTTATGATTAACGAAATATCCGGTTTTACTCACTTCGATATACCCTATCTGACAGGATAGTGGCCTAAGTAAATGGTAGACGAGGGACCTTGCTATTGTAGACCTGCAAGAATGCTGGTTTCTTTTCCATTTGCAGTCTAGCTGGCTTCAACTGTCCATGTCGTCGTCGCTGAGTTGCCAATGCCTCTTTAGATGTAGTAGTCCTAATCCCGGGCAATGACTATGAATCCAGTGAATGGGACATCGGATGGCCGCCACGACTTTCAGCTGGCATTTAAGGGTCTTTGTCACTGTTGAGCATTTAAGAAAAAGTGCTGTGGTTCAATTCGCGTCATTCGAACGCATCCGCTGCAGCCAATGTAGAATACCCGAGCCCTAATACGCAGAACACTGGTACAACAGAACACGCTGCATTGACCATTCATAGGCCAGAGCCACACTTCAGTCGCCATCCATCGAAATCCACCACGGTGGCTACGCCACTCCTTTCATACTACTCTTCATTCGCGTCTGTCGGGTTCGGTGCATATCTTCCTCCAAAGCCACTGGAACGCAGAGGGACACAGGATTGTCTGAGGCCAGCAAGGTGCAAATATCTGAATCCAATTTTTTTAGTCCTGTAGAGTACCCGAGCCCAATGAAAAAACGACCATAAGAGCAGAACAAGCTTTATTGACCAATCATAGGCCGGATCCACACGCCAGGCGCCTTCCATCCAAATCCACCACGCTGGCTACGCAACTCCTTACGTACTACACTTTATTGGTGTCTCCCTGGTTGGCTGCTTATCTTCCTCGCATGCCACTGGAACGCAGAGAGGCACAGGATTGGCTGAGGCCACCTGATCAAATATGTCTGCGCCATAATCCGTCACCACAATGCCTCCCCCTAAAGAGTGAAGCCATCGTCAGCTTCTGGCTTTTTTCACCGCAATGTTGTTTATATCCAATGTTGATTATATATCCAGTTCGACACGCTTCGCACCCTACATCTGGCAGGCTTTTGACCAATGCGAATATTTGACGAGGGACTTTTCTCTTTTTGACTTGCAGGAAGGACTCATCATCCATCGAAGGTCCATTCGCAGATGCAGTCCAGCTGGCTTTCACTGTCCAAGTCGCCGTTGCTGAGCTGCCAATGCCTCTTCAGAGGCAGGAGTCCTAATTCCGGGCAACGTCTATGGATCCAGTTTATTGGACATCGGATGACCGCCATGACAATTTGAACTGGCATTCAAGGGTCTTCGCCTCTGTTGACCATTGAAGATAAAGGGCTGCGGTTCGATTCGCGTTATTTGAACGCGTCCGCTGCCACGAATGTAGTGTACCCGAGCCCTAATAGGAAAAAGACAGGTACATCAGAACAGGCTTTATTGACCAATCAGAAGCCAGAGCAACGCGTCAGGCGCCTTCCATCCGAGTCCGCCACGCTGGCCATGCTGCTCATTATATACTGCTCCTCGATCGTGTCCTTCTCTGGTTGGCTGCTCCTCTTCCTCGCATGCTATTGAAACAGAGAGAGAGACAGAATTTGCTACAGCAAGGTGGTCCGACATGTCTGCGCCCTGATCCGACGCCACTGTAGATTACCCGAGACCTAATAGGAAAAATACCTGTACAACAGAACAGACTTTATCGACCAATCAGAAGCAAGAGCCACTCGTCTGGCGCCTTCCATCCGAGTCCACCACGCTTGCCTCGACGCTCATTTTATACTGCGCCTCAGTCGTGTCCTTCTCTTTTTGGCTGCTTATCTTTCTCGCATGCTATTGGAACAGAGAGAGACACAGGATTGGCTGCGGCCAGGTGGTCCAACATGTCTGCGCCCTAATCCGACGCCACTGTAGAATACCCGAGCCCTAATATGAAAAAGACCGGCACAACAGAACAGGCTTTATTGACCAATCAGAAGCCAGAGCCACGCGCCAGGCGTCCTCCATCCGAGTCCACCACGGTGGCCACGCCGCTCATTATATACTGCATCTCATCCATGTCCATATCTGGCTGGCTGCCTTTCTTTCCCGCATGCCATTGGATCGCAGACGGACACGGGATTGGCTGCGGCCAGGTGGTCCAACATGTCTGCGCTCTAATCCGACGCCACACCACACCAAACCACACCACAATTTCTACAGCCGCACAAGAACTCTGCTTTCGTCATTAATTTGGTGAATCCGCTGGGGATTTATTTATTTTCTAAATTCAATTTTAATGTTTTAATTAGCGTGCAATCCGAAATATTTTAGTTTCTTTTTTTTAACTTTTTTTCATTTCTTTGCTTCTAGAGAGTGCATGCCCACTTTTTTCATTTAGCGAAAAGTTTGCGTCTTACATGATAATCATATTTTACATTTCTTATTACTTCTGCGTTTCTCCCACTGCTTTTCGGAACCTAGTCTGTTTTTGCGTTTTGTTTTTTTAATCATGGTTTGTTTGGATTACAGTGTTGTCTTACAATGTCCAAGGTATCGTCTGCGGAATCTAGCTTACTGGACTCCCCAGATGAGAAAATACAGGGTAATTGTCACCCTTCACAACTTATTAAACGAGAAACAACTTTAGGTAATAATTCCAGCGGCGATTCAGACTCTTCAAATTCACCCGTCGATCATCACGACATATTTGGAAGTGATACCGGTATGTGCAGCATATCTGATTTTACTGCTTAGAGAGCGAAAAATCAGTGCAGTCTGCTGTTCCGCTGAAACGATCCGCAAGTCCTCCCATAGTAGGTTTTGTGATTTATATAATTTTTGTCAGAGTGATCCCTCGGTTGCCATCCCGGAGGCTGCCGTAAGTACACGAGCTATTTTGGGGTCCTCATCGTCGGACTCAGATTCTGAAAATAATGTCGCCACAGGGGAGAAACATGATAATCTGTCCCTGGCTTCATCCGATGGTGAATCTATTTTGGGTTCAAAACAACGGTCATGCGATCACAAGAACGAAGACACCATTGCCACTGAACAGGTACTTGTCCATGAACTAGAGCCTGTAGAGGAGGAACCTGATGAAATCCGCATCACTGCAGATTTTCCTCTCATTCGCGCCGATCTGGGCAAGTGTGTGCCGCTTTTAATTACCGTATTTTCCACCACTTTCACCACCACTTCGCCTAGTTATTATTTTTTCTACAGAGAGATGCACTTGGTAAAGATGCCCAATTTCCTGTCTGTGGAAACCCGCCCATTCGATCCAGATTTCTATGAGGGTGAGCTGGATGAGGATGAAGTGCTGGACGAAGAAGGTCGTACACGGCTTAAACTAAAAGTGAATTTTTTCCTTCGTGTATTTAGTATTTCGTCTATAGGTCGAAAATACGATTCGGTGGCGCTATGCCAAAAATGACAGGGGTGATGTGATCCATGAGTCCAATTCACGGGTCGTTCGCTGGTCCGATGGATCCCTGTCATTGCATCTTGGAGATGAAATATTCGATGTTCACAAAATGGATATTCAGTCTGATTTTAACCACCTTTTCATTCGAGAAGACAGAGGTCTTCAGGGTCAAGCAATTTTTCGTACCAAGCTTAGTTTCAGGTACATTGGTGATATTTTTGGCAAATGATAGGATTTAACCGTATCAATCGTTTGTGCCTTATTTTGTTCTTCAGACCTCATTCAACAGATTCCTTCACTCATCGGAAGATGACCCTCTCTCTAGCTGACAAAACAAGCAAGTCACAAAAGGTAGCCCTAAATCTAAAAACGGCGTCTATTCCAGACTGCACTCTAGCTTTTTTGGTAGGCATGCTGTACCTTTCAGCCAACATCATTGAACCATCATAGGTCTCCACATGCTAACATTTCTGCTCTCTATACGATGGGCACAATTATTTCCTGCCCACTTGAATTAGCGTGCTGCTTCTGAAATCTGGACTCAGCAAGTTATTTTGGTTCATCTCTTAGGACACGGTAGGGCTCTTGCGACGGACTTACCACGTGTCACTATAGTTCTGGCAATCTTCGAAGGAGCCTATTGGTCTTTTTACGCAGTATGGACAGCTTTTATTAGATTCATTTATTAAATCTCCCTTAATCACCATGTTAGATCTGTTAAGTTAGAACGTAGCTTTAACTAACTCGCCCCTGTTACGAAGTTTATTGAGCAAAATATGTGGTGCATTAATTCTATTTGCACTAACAACGTTGCAGTTGTCCTCTAAATTCAGGTTTAGACATAAGACAGGCTTTGTTTTGTTTCAGGTCAAAATTCTTCCGGTTGCTGGAGCTGACCCTGAATCAAATCGAATCCTTGCTATTCGGAAAGAGGAAGAACGGCTTCGAATGACCCTTCGCCGCGAGAGTCAGCAGAGGCGTATGCAAGAGCGTCAATTAGCAGCAGCTTCAGTACATCGTAATCGCCGTTCCACTGGAAGTTTTTCAGGCGCCGCTGGCTACGATAGTCTTGGAGATAGTGATGGGGAGTTTGGAGGCACTTCAGTGTCCTTGGGTGCAATCAAAAGAAATGCTAAAGCGAGCATCGCCTCCTCAAGCAGACCTCGAGGTTTGTTATTCCTTCTTTCAACTCCTTCGGAGCACTTTTTTTCTGTCGTAAATTTAGACGGTTTTTTTGAAAGCTAAATTCATTTAAGTATTTTCACATGCAAATGGCCTAAAGTGGTTGTGTGATGCTACTTTCCTACGTGAGCGTTTTAGTCTGAATAGACCTACCTCCAACCTCTGACATGAAATTTGTCACCTAAGTTCATTTCATTCCCACCATTCCGTCGTTCATTCCTCAAAATTGATCACTGGATCGAGCATTATCTTTTGGCAAACAAGATTGCGTCATGAGTTCTACTGTTTAAGTTTATTGGGTTGATTTATGGATTTATTGCAAGGATGTTGCCTTTTTTCGTAGGTGCGTGCATACTATCAATTCTAAACACAATTTACGAATCGGTTTGCTCGTCGGAGGCTTCTTATAAGCAAATTATTCCCATTACTATTCTAAACATAATATCTGGTTTATAGGTACCAACTCACACAAATAATACACGCACACACACACACGCAAACAAAGTGTGCTAGAATAGCACCATTCGCATCGTTGGGAAAGAAGATTGGCAGCTTAAATCATTAGCAAGTTATCGAGGTCTCTCCGTTGGAGCTGCTATGATTAACTATGCCCCAAGACTTGTTGTCTTGGTAATTGAGTTGTCATTGGATCCAAGAAAGTATAACTATGCTGACAATCGGTTAAGGTAATCATCAAGAACCTAATTTCTGTTGATAAAGTTGTGTTTTCGTAGACAAAATATATATAGCATATTTATGTGAATATGAGGGCCTGTATTTTTCCTAACGTACTTTAGAATAAGAACGTTTAGTCAAAAGTGACTAATTAAGACGGGTTCTGTGAATTAACAATCCATTAAATTATTCAAGTCGATTTTCGATTGGCGTCATTTTATAAACATGTTTTTTTGTGGTCATCAAAATTTTTGTGGACTGATACTGTCATTCGATTGCTTAGTATTTGCACCGCTCGTCTAAATTAAGCACTTAATACTACCTGACGTTTTTTATCGTAAACTCCATCATGAGGTGGCATGTTCCCTTTTGGGTTAGTTGAATTGTGTCTCATCTAATGCCTTTATCCGTGATTTTAAAATGATCTCTCTATTTGTCAGGACGGTCTGTTTCGGACTCCGATGACGCCTCAGTGAGTGACGTAAGTTAAGAGTTTGACAGTTTTCAGCGTTTTCACCCTCGTTAATTACCAGCTGATTTTAACTTGGCTGTGTATCTAATTTCCCCAATTCACCAATCGAATCCTCAAATCACCTTCACTTATTAATCTCTTTTATTTGGTTCTACATTCTGAAAAAAAGATTTCATGGATAATGTTTAGTAGCAAGCACTATTGCCTCTATTTCCACCCTTGTTTTTTAAACTTAATGTGTATAAGGACAAATATTTTGATGCAGTATTTTTTATGTCAACTTATTTTGTAACATATTTACGCGCCTTTACTAATCAATCCTGCCTCTATCCTAGCGCCTTGTTTTCTTTTAGCTCTCCGATACACCCCGGCGAAAGAAAGCTAGAATTAGCGATGAAGATGAATCGAATTAATAAATTTCGTGATTGGTTCCTATGTACATAGTGTTTGTTTGGAACCACTGTTCTTGTTATATAATTGTCTCACTCAGTGTTATTGGGCTGATTACAAAATCATAGATATCTTGAATTAATATATGAGAACACGAAGAACTACAAATTCCTTTAACAACGCTGCATTTTTGCAAACGGCAGCTGCCCGCATTGCATTATCTTTTAAAGAAATCCATCATATTAAATATGCATTTAAACGTTTGTTGATATACTTCACTTTTACCGGTCTCAAAGTGTGCTTCCGTGAACTATACCTTTCTACAATAGCTTGATTCCAGTTCTGAGGTGTATGTCCTGAACAAAACAACAGTTCGGGATTGTGCGTGTTGAGGTAAACAATTAACAATATGTATGATGAGAGAATTCATATAATTGTGGGGCTTGCTGAATTAGGGTCATGTGTTCACTCAGAGAGAGAACAGTAAACACCAGGCGATGTCTTGTTACCAGGGTAGATGTTACGCTGTGTGCTAAAGCAACGGAAAGTACTACTAAATATTGTGGTTACGAGACTAGTGTGAATTGGTCACAAAGTGGGAAGTTCGTCTTCGACATACGGTGGTCGTTTGTTTGTTCCATCGAATTTATTCTTAAAAATTTAGGTTTTAAAACAAAATGTCTGCACTGCACCCGCGAAGTGCATTTGATTGTCAAAATTATCTTTAATGTAACCAAACTCAATATTGTGGACGAGACCATGCAATATCCGTGCTTGGTTGTCAGGGATTGCTACCACAAGTTCGACAGGAGCCATAATATCCCATACTGACATGGTCCTTGTTGTGTTCATTCCATTACGCGATGGTTTTCATGGTTGCGTAACGGGTGACATCATTTCTTCTAATGCGAGAAATATCTAAAACTAGATCAAGATGTAAACTGAATTTAGAACTTATTTTAAGGTCACGTCTTGTGCGCCATAAAAATGCCGTGAAATTGAGAAAAGCCGGTCTGCCCAATGTAGATGCTGTTGTGGACCCCGGCATGTGGCCTTAGACCATGCCGGGGTCATTGAATTAACCCTGGCCCGATTACGCTTCCCTAATACCCGCGAAGAAAAAGACCGGAGAGGACATGGACGCGACTGTTTACTTCGAAGCTCAACCACGTTGATGTAGTTGTGTCGTGTGTGGGATTTGCGCGTGTGTATTTGTACCTCAGATGTGAGCCATACATGCGCTAACATCGAGACCTGGGTGTAAGGACAATTCAAGATAAATATTCGTGCGAATGAATGGGTAGTTGAGGATCCGCGCTGCTGGCGACATGCTGTGGAAAGGGGAACCTTGTGTCGGAGGATGGAGCGACCGGATTAAGGAGTGTGGATAAACACGAGTCACAACAATGCCTTCGTGAAATGTGTACAGAAGGTCCAGCAATGTTTCGGGAATTATTTTTTGCCTTTTTAATTGACGAGTAGTTAAAACAGATCATGCGCTTTGGATTATGAGATGCGAATTGGTGCATGACAGACAGAAAGGGATTCTATAACCTGTGGGCTTTCTTAGATTTGATACTTGACCAGGCATCTTAAAAAACTGTATCTTTGACATGAACCAAATTAAAGGTGTTAAGGAAAATTAACTAGGAGGTCTTCAAGTCAGCTAAACTTTTAGAACCTGAAAAGTTGTAAACGGGTGTGAATTTTTTGGGCATTAGAAAAGAAAAGGATGTTTATTAGCTATGGAGACTTGGAACAGACATTAAAGGCACCCAGTTAAATATAAAAAACATTGACGGCAGCCGATCTAGAACGAATAGGAATTTGTCAGTCGCAAAATATAAATGAAAAAGGGTCAATTATATCTTTGATATTTTGTATAGAAGATGTAACGACGTCATGTTGAAGAAAAATTGCTTGTAATGTCTCGTCATTACGGGTCAGAGTTAAAAAGCAAGCACTAGTGGTTAACTTCATGTTGGTGGATTTTCTTATATCATTTACTGCATTTCGATTTAAAAGCCCTAAATCGGAAAATTTGGAATGGCCGCACAAGGTACTTATCCAAGTATTGATACTGAAAATTTAACATTAAAATGTACGTATTCAGTACCAATGTCAACGGCAAATGCAAAATTATTTACCAACATGTGCAGGTTTTTCTAAGCTGACTAGATGCCTAGTGTAAAAAATTTTTTTTTTCGGTCCACGAAAAGGCTAAATCATTAATGTGTTTCCTTTAAATTATGCATAGCTATAATCTTTAGGTTGATTATCAGAAATAAACAACGATTAATAGTTTATGCATATAATTGGATTCACAAAGTGGGATCTTAGAAGACAAAACCATTTAGAAAAACCAAATACAAATGGGCTATCCGTACGATACATTGTGTGGTAGTCTATTATGTTTAGGTGTCATCACTTAATTGATTGTTTATCTGGTCGAAATATTGGTTAGGCTGCGCTTGCTCGATATCGCGTTATCGCGTCGAAGTGGTTGGAAATTGTATGATGTTTTATCCTGCAAGTCTGCTTTGTTAGCTGACAGGCCATTTGTGCTTTCCTCCTATTCTAACACAGACGAAACAATGGATTCATTGTCGATAACAATCGATCCAATGAATGATGACGTGACTGGTAATAATAATCAAGAAAATCTGTGTTTTTCACCTAAATCGCCTGAAGTTGATCGTGCATTATTTCAATTTATTACAACGTACCATGAGTCACAAATGGCAAGGTTGGGGTAAGGTTCTCTGTCAGTAAGATCGTGTTAACTACTTGGTCATCCTAATATTGACAGTTATTTGATAGCATTCGGCTGTGCCTGAGTACATTGCATTGTTTTTTTTGCTTTTTTTAATTTAAAAATACTTGGTATGCAATATTACTTACAAAAGACGTTTACTTTTACTTTTAACAATTCAAATCTAACAACTGGACCCATTAAAATCCGATTCCTGTAGTATTTTTTAATGCACACCTTGATATTTCTGTCTTAGAGATAATTAAAAAATTTCTTATCTGTTTGCTGTTGTAAGTGACAAATACCACAAGTAGTAAATACGACGTCGTTTGGGTGCAGTATTTTTTCAACCTCCAATGTTTAGCACATAATCAATACTACAGTAATGAAGAATGTTTGGACTCCAGCTTATTTTGTAATTTTTTTACTCAAGGAGTGACGAAAATCGTCAAATCGCTCTTGAGGTCTCGTTCCCACAAGGTCTTGGAAGACATGCTCAGCTTCCTTTGTCACGAAGTAGCCGAAATTCGATCAAAACTTTGCTGCAAACAAACCCAGTATTAATTAAAGAGCTTGAGGTTTTGACACCTATCTACGACAGAACCTGTGAACTTGGTAACTGCTATAAGAACATTATATTGTTAAACTATAATGCCCTTTTTGAATTCACTTCATACTATAGTTGGCCTATTTTCACATAGGTAAAATCGCAAATGTGCGGTTATATTGTCACTGGTTTAGATTAACTTTATATAACATAGGTAAATGCGTACTCTAGCGTGCAGTTCGTAATAACTCAGCGATTTCTCAGATTTCATTACTGTACAAAACCGAGGTTTCTCTAAGTGAAGGCTGAAATTTTATCATAACCAGATATTGGAGGCCTTAGCACAAAGTTGTTAAATATCAATATTTGGAGAGCTATGACCTAAAAATATCACACCGCTTAGGCTCTAGGCCGAGTGTTAAACAGTCTTTACAACCTAGACTCAAAATTTCGATTTTCTTTCTAACACAGACCAATTTTTTAACTTTTACCATCTGCTATTCTAAACCAAATACTTTACCTTTTGTTTGTAAGGTTCACGGGAAGAGCGACAGAAGTGTACAACGGGACGCCTAATAGGCGCTGTACCTCAAGTTCCAAGTGCTCCAGTTAAAGCAATTCAAGAAAAATCACGATCCCTACACAATCCTTTTGTGTGGGGCGGTACTCACGTAATACCGATCCGAATGGAACAGTTGAAAGTTACCAAGATCATTAATGATAACCGAATTTCAATTATTGCCGGTCCCCGAGGATGCGGAAAATCTACTCAAGTACCACAAGTAAGAATATTTTGATTTTTGTGATAATGCAAATGGGGATAGCAACGTCAAAGTTGTTTTCTTTGATTACGTTATTGGCCCCGCTATGTAGTCTTGAATCACGCCAGTACCATTGAGTTTGCCCTGGCCCGATTACGCTACCCTGATAACCGGTTTAAATCAACGCAATTTTTCATTTGTCTGATGATTTGTTTTGTGCTACTAACCCTTGATGTTTTGGTTGAAACATCCAGGAAGATATGCAATAAGATGTAAAGGCGCGTATTCTGGAAACACTATAATAGACGTGCGTCTTTGAATTGTAAGTGCCTGAAAAAAAGAATGGCGAAAATCCTTGTGGCTTTGTTGTATCACAATCGCAAACTATTTTTCAAATCTATTTCAGTTCTTTTGAAACTTAGAGCTACTTTGAACTAATGTTATAAGTAATATTTTTTTACAAGCCTCTATCTCGTACCTAACGAGTTTAGAAAATGAATACTCGACATTTAGCCAAAATATTATTCCTAATTTGTATACTTACATACAGTTATTATTATCTGTTTCACTATAATTGGTTAACTTGACAAATAACAGCAACTGACTAAAATTTGGCTTCTTTGAATCTCACTCAGATACTACTTGAAGACTGCTATTCACGTTCTCAACGTTGTCGGGCTATTTGTACCCAACCCAGACGCTTGTCTGCTCACGCAAACGCTGATCGTGTTGCATACGAGAGAGGTGAGATAGTTGGTCAATCGGTTGGCTACCAAATTCGATTAGAGTCAAAGTGAGTTTGCCTTCTGAGGCATGAGTGCTTGTATAATATTTTAAAATAGAGTATATCCGGTTATTGGCAGCCTCTTTTTTTAGACTGTTGACTGCATTTATGTTTTTTTATCGATTTGTCGGAGGCAACGAAAAGAACATGGCGACAATGACTTACTGAAATCACCATGCTGAATTTTAGATAATTTAAATGAATTCCAGTAGTTATAAGCTTCTGATTTTTCACTGTATGCTATCCTCATGACCTAACAGAACATTATGAAAGTAGAGTCTCTTTGTCCCAGTTTCAAAGATCTTATCACAGTTTTTAATTATTCTGTTTAGATTTTATAATTTACTTTGTGACTCTGAACTACCGTCTTCCTGCTCTTGTGTGATGGAAGCGAAATTTCTGTATTTATGCTCTACTATCCAAATTACTTTCATATGAATGGCTTTTGGGATTTTTACGCAGAACTCGAGAATGAATCCTACATCAATACACATGTCCTTGTTTAAATTCTGGTTATGATCTTCTTTAATTAATTAATTAATTTGAAATTAGTTTTTAGAGAAGGAAGCAGAAACAAACTGGAAATGCCTTGGTATTCTTTAAATTTTATCACAGAATAACTTTTAACTTAGCAGTAGTGTGTTTCTTTTCCTATTACAGGGTCTCCCCAAAAACGGTACTAACCTTTTGCACACATGGCGTGTTACTACGTACAATCTACGCTGACCCTACTCTTTTGAATGCTACTACACATATTATTGTGGATGAATTAGACGAAGAAGACTTATTTTCTCGTCAACTCACCTTGGAGGGCCGAGAGATCCCGCTTCCTATTTCAACGGACCCAAGTAAACATACCTGCAACCTTTTGCTCGGAACCCTTCACCGAATTTTACCTCAGTACCCTCACCTCAAGCTTGTCCTAATCGTCAATTTAAAAGCAACTTCGTCAATTCTTTCAGGTGGGCGTAATCTTCAGTGGTCAACACACTTAGAAGTGAGTCCAAACTCATACTTCTTATTTGACCTTAATTCGAGCTTAACTAATATGTTATATTAACATGAACAGGATTTTGGCGGAGAGCACTCAGCCATCTCTGCTGACGAACCCCTTTTGCAAATAAAGATGCCTCTCTTCCTCGAAAAATCCACAGAGAACACATTTTTAACCAGCCATTTCCTAATTGCGCCTCAGTTCAAAAATACTGAATTACTTTATGGTAGGTCTCTATTTTGTTTAATTAAAGTGGTTTAGGTCTATCGCTCCACCAATTAGAGCCTGGACCACAATTAGTGAATCCATAAATTATGCCCACCAAAAAAACAATCCCTAAATTTTAATATAAACAGGAAACGTTTGTGTTAGTTAAATTAAGATACAATTAAATAAATAATTATTCACGTAAGTCGTCATCTATTGACCGGCCAAATTCTGTTACTTTGCCGAATTCTAATCCGAGTCATTCGCAAGAAGCTAGTTCTTATAACTTTTCGATTTTCAACTTCTTTCCACAGTGTGCTTGAACTTTCAATATAGGTAATTCGGATTCCACGTGCACTCCCCTATGTTTTATCGTGCTTAAAAAAGTTAACTTTTCAGAAGAGATGCTTTGAGTGTGGGTGAATTTTGTCTTCGAGATCCTGAAAAGTCATTCGTGCCTAGATCTGATCTGCATCCCGGAATTTTAAAAAAGACAATGTTGTCGACGTTCACACTATTGGACTTGTTCATACACATTTCATTTTAGTTTGAATTTGCCTATTTTGCTTTGAATTTATCTTGGAGTATCCACAAATGCGAAGGACGGGGTAAATCAATTGGGGCTTGAAAATTTTTTTGTGGCTGCATCCCCCTACTGATTAAGGTCACAAAGCCCATCTTAAAAATTGGTAGCTCATCACACTTCGTGGTTCTTTAAATTATATAACGTTCACCATGCTTGAACGTGTGCACCTGTCAAATGACATTACTTGGATCTTTCCGACAATAAATGAAAGAGAGAATTAGCTTTTGTTTTCCTAAACAGCCACGGTGATCCAGCAAGCACTGTTTAAAGGTGAACTGATCAAATATACTGCTTGCAAAGTAAATTATAACGTTTCTAGTTCGTAATTTTGAAATAATACCTTTTGATGTTTGACTCCTACTTGAACTTACCTTTTTTATGCGTCTTCTTTTGAGTACCGAGTGAACTGTGATAGATGTTTACATTAGATGGTTGCAAACTGACCTAATGACGAGTTGTTCACATTCTCCACATCCTCTTCCTCCAATGCGTAATTTGCCATACTGTGCCTGAAATTGTAGCCTATGAACATGCAAAAGAAGGAGTTTTCATTTTGATGTTCATCTCTTCCCCATATAAATTTTGATAGCTAAGTTAAGTGCAAGTTACCACAACACTGCGCAGATCCTGAATGAGGCTGTAGTTTGTGTGTGTGATGATAAAGTACATAATTAAATTCTTGGCTGAAGCAACTACTTCCAGAAACAGAATAGTTTTTTTTCTAATCCATTTTAGAGAAAATAAATTTCAAAAAGAAAGCAACCAATTTTAAGATTATGGTATGCCAAATATCATATCAGGGGCAGGTTACTTATGGCATTTGATTAACACGATATTTAATTATATAAGGCCCCTTTGAGTTGTGCTAATTCGAGCCAATCTCACATGAATATTATTTTGGAATTCTGCGTTCTTATTCCTAATACGTCTAGTTTGGGTTACCTCTGTTTTCATTCCAGTGAAAGCAGAGCAAAAATCTAGTGAGATTTACTTCCTGGAAGATATCCTTCAGTGGTTGGATTTTAACACACCGGAAATGGATTCCGCGAAACGTATAATCAGAAGAGGTACATGATTATTGAGTATTTACCAGACAATGTTCCGACTGATCAAAAACCCACTTTCTCTTCATAAAACAGATGCTTCTAGGGTGCTCAAAATGTACTTTTGGCTAACGGGTACGTCCGACTGTCCTTTAAGGGGGAATGGCTTTCACGATTTGTCTTCATATGAAAATGATCAGATTATGGTAGGTTAAGACTTGACACTTGGAGCCCATTATTGTTCATTTCGTAAAGTTAACCAGCCATTTGATTTAGGACTCTGCTGAAACATCTAGCTCAACCATTTATCGAAACATCGAAAACCTCATTTGGACCCTGTGGGAGAATCTCGTCTTGCGGAAGACTTACCAAAAGATGTACGAGGTAATTTACTTAACCCTTTAAAATATTCTATTTTGAGGACGCTACTGCTTAAGTGACCCAAGTGTTAAACCGACACCTTATGTTCGCATACACTGCTTGTTTACTGCACTTTGGTGACCATGATAAGACAGGAACTCAGGCCGATTGCTTGAGAATATCGAAAAAGCTTGGATCCCCATGAAAACATGCATTTGTTATCCCAAGAACAAACAAAACATAATAACATCTGTTCACAGGAAATGAATTTGAAAAATGAAACAAACTGAATTAACGTGAAGCCAAGTACGTCTACAAATTCTAGAAGGTGAATCCAAACAGTAAAATAACAGGGCAGAATAACATGGTAAATGTCGCATGTCTGCAAACTGACGTCGTCAAAATATTGAGTCTCCCTATCGACAGCTAGGTGATGATAAAAAAGACACGCCGAGGCAGACACGATCACTTACCTTTTTAAGCATTGTGCCGTCTGAGCATGCGCATTCCCAGAAAACTAGCTTGACAAGTTAAAATTAGTCGTGCGTGAACAAAGGAATAGTTGGTGAAGGGGTAATAAAAAAAATGAATCACCTTCGGATAAATGTGTTCTGACAAGCTTTTACGAACAAAATACTTTTTGATTGCTCAATTCATTGTGTTGCCTCATTCATTGCATACGTTTCACCTTAGGACACTTCTCCCGATATTGATGCAAAGCCACTCATTTCTGACTTACTTCAATCGATTTCTGTTGAATGGATTCCCGTGGACTACCGGCATTCTGAAACGGGTATGCAAATCTTATAAACTTTGGGTATACGCATCAGAGGTTTTATTTCCGGCGCTTTTTAATGTTTTTTTTAACTCAAAACGTAATTTTTTTCGTTTTGTGACCGATTCTTCACTACACGAACTATTCAGTCATACTTGTAGTCCATAAACTACGATGATCATATGGTACTAAAACAAGTAACAACTGAGAGAAGTGTTAATCTGTTTTATTTTATTCTCAATAAATTACGAAACGTTCCAGTCATTGTGAATTTTCTCAAATGCAAAGCATTAACCATGATAAAATGATTTTGTGAATGAGATTTGCGCGCAAAAAAACGGGCTCTGAAAGAGTAAGGTGAATAAAATTGTGGTCGATTAAATGCATTTAAGTGAAGGAATTATTAAATAAAACATTTTTCATTTTGTTCGAGCACTAAAAAGTGGTCTGGTTCGCCTGCGTTCGGTTAATACACAGGGCTAGGTATAAAAAGGCATCGGTATGTAGGCAACTGCCTTTTTTCTCGTGTTAACACCCCTAGAAGCGAAAGCCACAAACCATAAAGTTATTACAATCAGTTTTTGTCTTCTAACCAGTTTAAGTAACGCAGAGCTTTTTTATGTCAAGGAAGGCTGACACAAATTATGTTGGTCTGTATGGCTTTGTCCCTTGTTTATTTCAAGCATTAGCAAACAGCAGCATTTAAATTTGTTCTGAGACCTCGTGATTAGGTCCCATACACGATATTGTGGGTTTGAATGAAAGATTATTTATCATGCCGATCGTATTCATGATTAGCCCTCTTTGCGACGTGTCGAGAAGATAAAAGCATGCGTTTCTCTGTAAACAAATTTCTGGAAGTAGTTTCAAATGTTGGTCTTTTCTTTCATTTGGACATTAAGTGTCAATGGCGTCTTTGAACAACTAGTTTATGTTTTAATTCAATTTTTGGCTGGAAACAGAGCCAAAACCAAATATATCGGATTTAAGCTTTTCGCTAACGCAGACCGCTAAGAGAATCATTTGCCTACCACCTTCATCCCAAATCAACTACTTTTTCTCTGTAGGAATAACCCCTTTAATGTTGTTTTCGGCCGCGGGTCAAATTGAAGTAGTAGAACGCTTGCTTAACTTTGGTGCGGATGTTTTTGACCGAGTTCCACTTCCCAGAGCAGCGCTTCCCTCAGCATTGGTTACCATTGGCACGGACTTGGCTGCCCCCACGCAGTCTGTCCCAATGGTTGGCGCAAACGCTTTTGATCTGGCTCGTCTCTATGGCCACGCACATGTCGCTGACCTCCTTAAGTCATACATGTAAGCAAGCAAAGTCGGGATTGACTTTTACAACCTTCATTGCCATTATCTCATTGACCGCCATTTTACCAATTTGCTTTGTAAAATCAATAAATGTTAAACCATAGAGCCATACACTTGAAGCAATTGATTTTGTAACTTATAATTTCATCCAAGCCTTATGGTTCACTCCTGGATCCTGTTACTTAACACGAATGATAGACGGATATGGGTTTGTGTGAAGGAACTGCAAATGTTGCCTTGTGCGTATCTCGCTGCTAATTAACTTTAATAATCTCCAGTAACTATGTTACAGTACCGAGTCTTGAAAATTTAGCCATCCACGTATTTACTAGTTGCGAAGTTAGCCGTCTGTCCTGATGGCCTGTTGACTTCAGAATTGATAGGGTTGTAATTTAGGTCATCAGTCAACACAACGTTAGGGCGGTTCACATTTAGATCCAGACAACTTGTCAATAGTGTCATTTGTACCTACAAGCTTGTGCAAGCTGTTTTATCTAGTCAAAACCCATCAGCTTTATCAAGTTTATCTGTAAAATTACGTCAATGGTCCTTACTTGATGCATCGAAGTAACTTGTCGACGGCACCTATTTGAGCTAGCTTCTACACAAAAACCGTATAACAGAAACTTGACTACCTTAAATTTCTGCATTATGAGGGTCAAGCTGACTAATCGTCCTTATATCTTAACAGTTTTACAAATCCCTCAATCCAAAAATTCTTATTATTTTGATGCATCAGGAGGTTATTCGATTATCTGTTGTAGGAGTGGTTTATCTTGTGATTAATCCCGTAATTTAATTCGATTCATGCGTTCTTGCTCATAGACCCGGCATTCTAAAGATTCATACTGTGGAACCTCCGACTGAATGATTTATTCGGCTTGATTTTGAAATTAAGTCGGATCAAATATACTAACTCTTAACTTTCTAGGGCCACACGCAGTCTCGATAATTCACTTGATGACTGGGAAGGCAATTTGTTGCGCTTTGGCTCATGGTTCGCAAACCCAATGATCCAAATGCCAAGCCTGTTACAGCCGACGAGGAACTCAACACTAGAGCAAAATTATGAGGTCTGGAAGGAAAATTACCTTGGCGGGTTAGCAAAGAACCGACTGTACCAGGTTGCTCGCAATTGGACTGGCGCTGGCTCGACGATTGATTTTGAGCTGCTTTCACAACTTATTTTTAAAATGGACGCTGTTTTGGAGCCAGGTGGGGGTATTTATTTCTTTAACCTACATGACTTTAGGTGGGATCCTCGTATTTTTACCGTCTTACGAAGCGATCGTCACACTAAAGGAGCATTTGTCCACTTCTTCTATGACTCAAGGTTTAAACAGGTAAGGTTTTTTGAACAATCCGTGGGCAGGTTTTTCGATTAAAATACGCTTCAATTTTGTCCACTTAAGGCGATGGTGGGTCTTTGTTCTTCATTTCCAAATGCTTGTTGCGGATTTAAAGCAAACATTTCTGCAACCACCACCTGGTATTCGCAAAATAGTAAGCTCAGTGTTCTGTTGTTACAAGTTATTTCAAGGTTTTAACGACAGACATTGCTGAGAACATTGTCACCATTGGTGATATCGCCTACGTTATTGACACAGGCCTTATTATGAAAGTAAAAGAATCGATTTTTAAGCGCACTTTTTTAGCGAGAAGGTGGTTCTAGTAGTAGTTCGCTTGTAAACCAGAACCGATGGATCAGCTGTAATAGTGCAATTCAACGACAGTACACGTAAGTGTCTAGACTACCCAGTACCGATATTACATACAAGAATTGCTATAATTTTACTTTATTCCTGATGGACTTCTCCAGTTCACATGCATCAACATTTCAGTGCACAAGCAAGGCAGGAGCCGAAGTGTTTTCATCTTTATAGTAGAATGCGACTGGCTTCCTTTGAAATGGTTTTCAATGAAACGAACTCTCAGTCCACATGTGATGCAATGGAGGTAACGACTTTTTAAAAATACACTACTTTGCAATTAGACACTTTATTTAGAAATATGGTTTTTGTTTTATCGTAATTATTTAAATTCCAAGCAGCTTCTACTACATTATTAAATATTCATCACTGCGCAGCTAGCCAGTTTGACGGAACTATCGTCCTGGTGTTAGGGCCTAACTTCGTGGAATACGTGTAATCAGAATATGTAACGTGGCCACACTGTTACTCAAGTAAAAATTTAACATTGACACTATCATTTAAGTTTATATTCAAAGTTAAAAATAGTTCAAGTTAAATTCTATTAATACAGAGGTAAATAAAATTAATGCTTTGATTAGTGGCTCGACATTCAATGAACTAATTGGGAGGATTTGAACCCTGCAAGATTTTTCAGGCATTATTTAGCAAGGGGGCTTGTAGAAATTGTCACCACTTTAAAATTCCTAATGAAACACATTCCCGTGATTTCTGTTTAACAATTCGTGTAGAATTTCTTTCTATCAACTATGATTTATAGTTCGTAATACATTCTGTATTGCACTTGGAATTGTCATTAATTAGCGGATTTTCTCTCCTACCTAAGCATTTATTTTTATGTTTATGTATACATAAGCACCTATTGGAAACCCATGATCTGTCCTCGCCAATATTTGAACTTTCTAGATGATCATCTAAAATATATGTATCTTTTTACTTACCTAACGTTTTATTTAATAATAAAAAGCTTCTGATACATTTAAGTTGTGCCTATGCTTATAATTCAAGACTTTGAAATATCCTCGTTATTTTTTCTGTACCAGGAAATCTGCCTTCAAGCAAAATTACTCACCCCACCAGGAGAAGATATAGGATTCTGCTTTAAATCACTCCCACGCTTACCCAACCCTCTTGCACTGGAACAAAGCATCAGAGGTTTGAATGTAGGTGGTCGGTGACATATGTATTGGTAACTGTGCAGCCCCATTGATGGCTGTTTCACCACTTTTAAAGGTTATTGATGCAGTGGACGAATCCGGTTATTTAACAGAGCTAGGTTCGCATATATGTGCCCTGCCACTCCCTCCACGATATTCAAAAATGGTGCTAGTAAGCATTGCATTAAAGTGCGTTGATCCTGTTCTGACAATCGCATGCATTCTGGCATGCGAAAACCCATGTAAGTTGATGTTTTTTATGCTTGACTCCTAGCAATTTACACTGTATACTGTAGTTTACTATTTTCGCTACAATTTTGCTCGATTGTCATCTACCAGGTGATACACTTAAGTTACTTAACTCAAAAATTATGGTCGTGACACATTTAGCCTTTCTGGAAATGGGATGGCTGAGATTGATGCGTCTCACCTGGTGTGCTCACAGTTTTGCTGTACACGTTAAAACAACTCCGATGCTCTGGTCTAACTTTCTTTGGGTCCTGCGATTGTAGCCTGTGCGTTTATTCGGCCCTGTTTGATGCTAATTTCTTCTAAAGAGAAAATTCTAGACTAGGTAATAGCATCCCCACGTAACCGTACTTGTGTGCGAAGTCGTTAATATTTAATCTATGATGTTGATATCGCTTAGATTTATATGTCTCATCTACATAAAACCAGTATTTTATTTGAAACAAAATACTTATAAGGTAGATCAAAAACACAATCCTTATTATTCGATATTATTAACACTAATTTTTAACTGGAATAATGTCTCCATGACCGTCGCTTTTATCATCACCATAAATTGCAAATTCAAACCCTTTAGACGCTCTTACCCTAAGTTTTTAATGAGAAAAACCTATGACACTAGCTGTCTTGTGATGAATCATATGAAGATAATGTCCATACGAATGAAATCTTTGTAGTTAGAATTCCAACTACCGCCAAGGAGCGGAAAGAGGCCCAAGTAGCAAGAAAAAAATTTTCTGCAGACTCACTTAGTGACCATATGGTTTTGCTACGGGCTTTCCAGGTACGTTGGCAGACATTTTTATAATTACACAGGACCATATTTCTTTCTTCGTTATGTTGGCCATCCAAGCATTCCAGTGTATTAAAAAATTTTTTTTCTAGTTTTGGCAAAAAGCTAGATTTGAAGGTTGGGAACAAAGTTTCTGCCGGAAGAATTACATTTCGGCTGCTGTTTTCGACATTGTCACTACAGTAAGGTTAGTTTTGTATAACATCGAATTTCTCGCGCACCAATGACCTGCAGGAATACCGTTATTTAAACATGATGAAGAAGATCGTGTGGGAAACCACAACAGCCAATATTTTGTCGAACAAAAAATAAAATCCATAAATGCAAAATGGCAAATGTCTTAAATAACAGGCAATGACAAAGTGAGTCCGAAGAACCTTAACCTGTTTCACCCACTTGGCAGGACTGAAGGCCGCCCTCATTTGTGTGGTTTTGAATGTATCCACATCAGACACAGTAGGAGTCATTGAAGGTGTCTTACTGGCATATTTATTCAACTGCGGTGTAGTTTTTAAGGCTGATTCTCTGGCCTTTGTAACCATAGATGTTAATGCCGAATGTGCTTGGCATAATACCACTGAAATCAATCATAACTGGTGGTTTTATCTGCAGCAGTAGTTAAATTTCTAAGTGAAACATTTAACAAAGACAAATTCAATTTTACACAATCCGACAGAGCAACATCTGATGAATGTGGCGTGCGGGGTAGGAGTTCCAACAAAATATTGTGATTTTAATGAAAGGATTAGGAGCCTTTGAGATGCGTTTTCATACGATAAAACATCGTTTCGACTAACTAGCCTTGAATATTTTTGAAGAAAACAGTTGTCAGTCCATCGATCTTTGCACAATATTTTTTCTTCAACATGGATCCCTTAGGACTTAAAACATCGCGACTAATTCCCGCAAAATCTTACTGCGCTGACAATATTAGCTACTTGAAGCGAAGATGCGGTTTTCACGTGAATAACTACGGTCACCCAGGTGTTGTCTGCCTTGCGACTCTGCTAGTTAATAGCACGTAACAGCCCTTCGTGTAGCGAAGTATATCTCACAGTTTGCAAGCCCGCTCCAATGTACGAAAATCTGCGATCCCATGACTGGGCGCCGCTTATAACCGCGGGTAAACAGCCCCGAATTTTTTGAAGTGGCAATTGATTAACATCACGAATGTGCCTGATGGGAAACCCACTTTCCCTATCGTTCAAATCTGTTCATTTATTTCAAACACCGTTGCTCCGTAAAGCGTAGTCTTTCAAGGTTCGTTGATGAATTTCAGTTTTTTACTTGGATTCAGCTCCATTTTTAGTCATCACAAGATCCGTGTCAAATCAAATTAATTTAACAAACTTTAAACCACCGTAAAGACCGGAATCACTGATTTATGGTTTATAAACTAGTGCTGGCGTATTCAGGCTCGTGGGACAGTACGATATATCGAAATAACTGCGTTTGAAGTATCTTTAAGATTGTATACCGTCAAAATCATCAAACATCAATTGTCCAACAGACACCTTTTCCTCGGTTTCATCCTCCATTCAGAATTTTGATTTACGTATTTATTATGCAGGTTTTGTAGCCTTAAAAATCCCTATAGATAGAATATTAATGTTTAATCGATCAAATAGGTAATAAAACCACATAATTAGTGGGTATCCTCGATCATCCACAAGGTGTTCACTGTCATCCTTGTGGACTGCCTGCCTAATGTTTCGCATTATGCTTTGGTTTCGCAGAACCCAACTGCTAGGTCAGTTGCGAGCCTCGGGCTTCGTGAAAGCACGAGGGAGCGGGGACATCCGTGACCTGAATACATACTCGGAAAATTGGGCAGTAGTAAAGGCTGCACTGGTTGCTGGCATGTATGACAATTTGGCGCATACCGATCCTGAATCAGGGAATCTTATAGTTGCTGAGTCATCATACAAAAGTTCTGCAGAAGGGGAAACCGAATCCCACAATATGGTATGTTGCCTATACCCTGAGTCTCTTTCGAGAAATTTTAAAAAAGACTTCAGTTTAATAGACTTATCCACGGTTTAAAAAGGCATATTATGTGCAATACAGTGACACCAGCAGTCTTCAGAAATGTTGCATGACACGTAAATCAGTGTTAAGAGCTCTTACAGATTCACACTGACGACTTTGTGCAACTTTTACTAGGTGAGTCAAATGAGTCAGACCCCTTGTTTTTAGTTGCCCTGTTCCGTGTATAATAAGCCAATTCACTAGTTGGTAAACTTAAATGACCTTCATCAGGGTCAATGTCATTATATAAATTGTAAATTAGCCACCTATGACGTTTTCCTTCATATTACCTAACTCCTGATATCTCAACACATTGTAGGTACATCCAAGCCCTCTATCAGTTCTAACAACAAACCCTGTTGACAGCTCCCCGGTGGATCTCAAGAAGCTCCCCCCTCATTGGCTTGTCTATGACAGGCTGATTGGTCATTGTTGTTTGAAGAAGGATGGAAAGTCCCGAGACAATTATGATAGGCAAGGAAAAAATTATAATCTGAAAAGGACTAAAGGGCGAGGAAAGATGTCTGAAGGACTAAAGAGGAAGTTGCTGCATTGTGTAACCGTCGTCTCACCCTTTACTACTGCGCTTGTTGCCGGACCTATTCGTTCCGCAATTATCTGCACTTCAAGCAAAGATAACGGTAAGACCGTGTTTTCCAGTTGACATTGCAAGTTGCCGCAATGCTAAATGGCGTTAGGTATATGTGATAGTTACACTCAAAGCAGGCGACAAAATTTTTCAGTCTTATTAAACCTATATGTCAAAGGACTTCAACCCACATCTAGGCTTTTAAATAACGTCAAGTTTGAATAAGTATCACCTTACACATCACTCCTCCTGCTCTTGGAAGTGATGCGTGCCTTCAGCTAAACCACAATTAATCGGATTTCACATAATTGGCCACGTTATCCACAGTGCAGGCAGTGCTTCGCAATTGCTTCTTTTGATACAATTACATGCACACTTTTCTCTTTATATTGAGTTTAACTGGGTTCGCATCGTCAAATTACATCCACCCACCAAGAAGGCAGGACTTAATACAGTTTTGTTTTTTCACTCGGTGTGTGTGTCTTTATATTGCCTCGTGACGACAGGACTTTTACTTATTGTAGTGTACGATTCCAGACAAGCGGACGAGAATGTCTTAGGCAAAGAAACTGGAAGAGGAAAGGCTGGGTTTCCTACGCAACTTGAGATTGATTGCACTGCGAACAACCCCAATAAAAGAGCCCCATATTTTGAAGCTATTGTAAAACCAGGGTCAGGTGACAAGCCCACGCAACTTCAAGAGACGTCATCAGGCAAACATCAGGCATTAAATGGAAAGCTCAAACGGAAACCCACTGTTACACTTCGCTTTGACGGAGCCAACGGTATTCTCGTCTTTGACTGTGAAGTAGAAGTGGCCCGATTGCTAAGTGATCTCAGGCAAAAGTGGTGCTCGCTACTACTCCGTAGACTTAGAAACCCTGGAAAACCGTGTCAACAACAGGACGAGGTGACTTGTGAATATTAACTAGTCGTAAAATGTAGTTTGATCCGTATCCCGTCGATTCGACTCTTACGAACTACTACAATGTCTGCGAACTCGTTATTTGGGTGTCAGACGTAAATTAAGCAATAATTTCGTCAAATTAACGAAGATAACATAGCAGTCTACTATGTATTGTCCAACCTGGTGTTGTAGCAAAACTGGCCATACTGAGGTAGTCAAGTGTCAAAATTCCTGTTTTGATTGAATTATCTGTTGCTTCATGCCAAAAATGGATAAATGCTTTTATATGAACGCTTTTTAAGCGTGTTAAGTAATTAGGAATGACTCTAGAATTGGTGTTTTCAGATCTGAATCATTACTATTATGCTTGTTTTCAAGTCTATTGAGGCAACGTAACAAGGACAGTAAGTTTTTTTTTCACCATAAGCGTTTGCTTAACTCATCCATCCCCAAAGGAAAATCAACGTAATATTCTAAGATCACAAAAAGCTTTGTGTAATAATGGCATAAAAAACCATGTAGTATTGTTGCAAATGAGCATATTTCAAGTTTTAATTAGGCCATACTCTCAACAATTGTGGCAGTGCTATCAGCGGAGGAACAGGTTTTGGGCCTTAGACAGCCAACAGGTGTTGGTGCACGACCACGTCCCATGGCCACCGAGCTTTGCAACCAAAACGACACAAACACGAGTGCGACTGCCCCTGGTAATACTCATGTCCTCACAACAGAGAACCGACCAGGAAATACTATTGTCCACGCGAATTTAATGCCAATGTTGGAAACCTGCCTTTCAACCAACCGCTTTTCACGAGGTGAGCGTGAAGGAAGAATAGTAAGGAATTTTAGTGAAGGTGATGGGGATGGTAATAGCCCCGACCAGCTGCATTGTAACAGCGCGGACCTTGTTATGACCAAATGCCGGGCGAAGATGTGGGGCGATGGAATAACCGACCCCTTCACTCAAGTAAGTGACGTCGCTTGACACGAAATTGATGGATACATAAACCTTGAGCCTATAAACAATTTGAACGACCAGCCACAGTCTAGCTTCCAGCAATCAACTGCACTTTTAGGTTTTAAGCTTGAGGAGTTCAATACACAATGGCTTCCCAGTAGAAATTAACTGTAAGACCAACCTGTTGCTGCCATTTTTCTCAATAGCTATGGAGTCAGCCAGTAGCTCAACTGCGCATTAGACCATTATTACTGTCATGTTCAGGCACGACGGGTCACTAAGTTTATTGGGTTACCTTACTTGGATGAAAATTCCTGCCACGCAGTCAGTTCTACCTGAGCAAATCGCCATGAGTTTTAAATCTAAATCTGGTCAAATACAGGCAAGAATTGAAAACCAGAAGAATCGATGGGACTCATGTTGTGGCACCACCAACCTCGTCCAGACTGGAAACAAGATGGGTCCCACATCCCGAGATGGGACTGAAACACACACATTAACAACCTCTGGCCCTTCTACCAACAACGCAATTTTCGGGAACCCTGGTTTGATTATTTCCAACATTCCGTTTGAATCACTGCAGCCTCTAGGATAAAACAATTCAGATCAGACTTTGTGTGTATGCTTGTTTTAACTCTTGCGATAACTGTTTTAATTATGCCTCGATTTACCAGGTTATACACCATTCGATCATTGGTTTTAGGACACTGCGTCTTTGCAAATAATGGTCGTGACAAAGCTTAGAGAGACTGACAAATACCGATAATTTCATTTTCTCCATGTAAAAAATAGTCCGAACATAAACAGCAAGAGGTGGAGCAGAATTTAGACCAGCTTAAATCAAACTTGTTTCTAAGGAGCAGAAAGTAGTATCCCGACTACGCTGAAGGGCCACGCCAAAATGCACACAATGATCAAATAAGCTAGTAAAATAGAAACTGAGAACGGTTTGTGAAAGCCCCACGAGAGACAGTAATTTCAGGCTAGACTACCTATTCAATCCACTGTCTGTCATCACATGGCTCTGCCATTTACAAGGGTTACTTTTAAGCCTGTGCCTGCACACCTATGCTCTCGCATCCGCTCTGTCCGCATAAAACAAACACTTAACCAAACATTTATGAATAGATCACAATGAGCAGAGTAAACTTAAACAAAGAGGAGCGCTATAGAGACAGAAGGACAAGGCACACCTGCATAGGCTGGCATTGCAGGCGAGTACTGTTGGAGTGGTACGCACGGACACGGAAGAGGAATTACGATCGTTCCGCAAAATGCAAGAAGGTAGCTCCAATTGCCACAGAAAGGCTTGCCACGACAACGGCTGAAATGGCTAATTTATATTGTGACCACTGAAATAAAAACAGAAAACGCAAACAACCAACTTAATTGCTGAATATGAAAAAAATTCCCAAACCAATGTCGTGCCATTTAACTTGGACCCACAGATGCTAGCTTGATAAATGGTCAGTGACCCGGAAAGGTAGTTTCATCCAGAAAAGGACTAAGAAATTGCGTCGATTTGCTTTTTGCACTTGAAAACAACGATGTCTCGATGAAGTGCTCGCACAGTTCACGCGTAAGTACTCGTACCACATCAATAACTTTGGTGGATACTCTTCAAAAACAATGAGCGGCCTCTCAGAAAGGGTTCGAAATCGTGCATTATAATTTCAGTGTGTTCGTTCATTGTCTTTCCACTGCAAGCGAGGCGAAAAATGGAAAAAATAGTGCATGCCCTAAACGAGTAGTAAGTCCTTACACAAAATGACATCATCAGAATGCATGAATCGAAAGTGTACTTCTTCAGTCTCAAATAAAAACCACTCTAGTTAATTACTACTCGGGTGAACCTTGGCGAATTTTGAACAGTGAAATTTAACGAAATTGCCAATCAACCAGCTGGCATACATGACAGTTCCCTGTTCCAGTTCTCACTTGTGCCGATGAATAAATGTTAGCCGTCTTGGAATATTCATTAATTCAGTTCATACTACCACTCTCCCATCAGACCAAACCTATTGGTAACAGAATGAAGCTATTGTACAGAAATTTGTCATTTCGCATATTTAGACACAGAGTCCATGTTTTTGAGACGTCCAAATGAGCATTTTCTTTGATATAGAGGCCAAAAGTAGTCTGAAAATAGAACAAATTTGTAGCAAAAACTATGCATTTCGGAAAACGCAAACATGGAAAACGATGTTTGAGAACATACATCCCGCATAACTAGCCTACAGACATTTGCTGCCAGCCAGAATTTTCTCGAACGTTATGGATCGCACACCAAAACGAATCACAATGTTATGTAACACAGACGAGAAAGCACTTACTATTGCTTTCAGTTTACTGCAGGGGCTGAATTTGTTCGTGGTCTTGACTCCATCTAATTTGAAAGCACGAGAAAGGGCTCGAACATGGCGTTCGCGCTGTTTCTTCCAAGCTGCTTTGGTCGTTCGCAACTCATTTTTCAGAAGTACGGAAGAAGGGTTTAGGCGAAGAGCCTCCTCGAAGACAACAATCGCTTCAGGTAAATCAGATGAACCTACTAGGGCCTATGAATAAACGAATGTGTTACAAACGGAGAAAATCGAGATTATTACTAGGTAAAGTCATTTAAATTGAATACATGGGTGAAAAAGGCGCTGATAAAAATAGAGAAAAACAATGGGCTCAAAAAATGCACGAGGATTCGACCCCTGTTTGCTGCAAATAGACTGGCAGTGCTGGAAAAAAGCCGCAACAATGTGAGTACTCTTTTAAGTGTGTAGTTTAAGGCCATGGGATCAGATCGGGGCCTCAGATATTTAAAATCACACTATTACTTTAATGAGGGTAGAGGCTGTTATTCTAGGAGAATTCGCGACACACTACATTACGTCAAGTAAAAATATGAAAATAAAGTAATTCCTTAAACCTACACCTAATAACTACACAACAGTTTACAAAGAAAAAAACCGAAATCAAGAGGCAATTTTTCAAAGGAGGCCAAAATATGCCACAATAATGATGGCAGATAAGAACTTAACCGACAGAAATCGTTGTTTAGGTTAACAGAATGACTTCATTAGAGGTAACGATTC
>UXSR01000519.1:0-28801 GCA_900604375.1 Mesocestoides corti
GCTTTCAACTGGAAATAACAACTGGCCGTCAGGTTACTGAGGCTGCTTTTGGTAGGTTGCTTGGCACTAGATAACGCCCGGAATACTCCGGTTTTCTAATACTCCGGCTTTAATCAGAAACCAGTGCTTCGTACACAGTGTGAACTTGTTGCTATTTCAACAATTACTTCTCTAGAGTTTGTATAACAAAAGATTTCTTCTCTATCATTTCTGTTAAAGCTTCCGAATCAGCTTTGATATTCAAAGAGCTATCTAAACAGAGTAAAGTGAAGAAAGCCTGAATGCAAGTGCGCTATATTAGGTCGCGGGTGTGTTTGAGCGATATTAACGCGGTAACAAGGGCGTCAGAGCTGTGGTGCACACAGTAAGTGAGGGTGTGTCAAAGATATTTCACGGTGTTACTTAGGTGGGATCTGTCATTCCCTGACGAATCAGGAGATGAATGGTCTCTAGTGCGTTTGCTGTGTATGAGGATGCACGGGGGTAGGAGAACTTTCGTTGCGGAGACGGAAAGTGTGGGTCACGTGCGCAACGGTCTGTGACAGCAGTCGGTAACACGAGAGACCCCGGCAAACGCAAAAGGGTCGAGGGACCAGTGCAGATTTTAGCGTGTGAGTGGTGGCATCGTGGAATGATTTCACATTTAGACAAGTGGCTTAACTACTAAGCAGTCATCGCAGGCGGATACGTTCAAGTGTCGTGGCATCAAGTTCGGATAAAACAGCGACAATGTGCCTTCAGCGGTTAACTGGGAGAAGGCTATCCTTCGCGTGCCACAGTGTGGAGCTGCACACGACAAAATTTACGTGATAAAAGCTGTTGGGTCTGGCCGATTATTCGCCTTTACGCAGCGACTGAAGTCAAACAACATTTAGGAAGGTGTGTCTAGGAAATTAGAATTATGATGCTCGGATCATTAACTAAAAGTTGTTAGGTTAGGTTTAAGTAGATAAACACGGCAGTTCAATAACTTGTTGTCATGCCTCAGAACTCGTTAAAAACTGAAGGACTCTGACATGGATATCTGGGGGCAACTCCAAAATCGCGCTCGACAGAAGCTTCCAGATCAGATGATGTTAATACCTGAACACCTCTCGAAGTTGCATTGTCTAATCAACACAAAGTTGCTACCTACCACCGTGTTCCGTGTCTTTTGCCAACGCCTAGAATCCGACTCACTGCACGACTTTATCGATGAACGTCCGACAAAATGGACGTAAATTAGCGACTTCCTTCAAGTCTCTCTCGGTTGTTATGAGGCAGGTTAAAGTCTCTGAGTGCTGGGCCACAAACACGGCTTTTGAGGTCCTGTCAAAACTGCAGAACACACGCCATGTCATGTTTCCTTGACCAGGTTATTGGTCACCCCTTATTTGCTCCTCGTTCTGCATATACCTACACCTATAATGCCAAACCCTGAAACCCGCCATAAAATTAATTGGTACAACGCGACCACCGTGAGCGCACGGCGGGCGGGGAGGGAGGAGCTGTCGACATACGGCTGCAACTCCAGTGTGTGTGTGTGTGTGTGTCTAGCCTTCTCGGCCGAAACGGGAGTGGTCATCTTGGTGGGTGGTATGAGGTCTTGTTGTTGGACTTTCGCGTCCCCGCTCTCCTCGAACAGATTCCCACCTCGTATTGTTTGACCGCTGTTGTCGCATCGCACGCCAATAACCAACTGCGTGGAAAAAAATCTTGGAAAACAGTGCTGACAGTTTTTCGGTGGCCGCTATTTGGCAGCACCGCTATACAACTGCTGACCTTGATTTCCCCTTTTATTTGTGTAAAGTTAATGAGTGATCTGGACGGTGCGAGAAGTTTTAAACTATCTATGATACTACTTGCATGTATTTTGACTACCGTCGAAATACACTGCACACCTGCGAGATGCAATTTGATATATCATTTCAAAAAATCCATTTGCTTATCGAAAGCTTGTTGTGGCTACAAATATGTAAATAACGGAGCTTGGCTCGGTTCGTGGAAAATTGAAATGGGGCGCTGAATCTGCTGCATATGTAGCTAGGCTTATATGTTGCTGTTACCTTTCAAAATCTAATGTTACTGACGTCGGTGCGGCATTTGGAAAACGAAACCTTTTGTGCTACAAATAAACGCATGAAGCGTGATGACGATGAGACACAAAAACAATGTCAGTAATGACTGTCATTCAAAAAAGGGAGCGCAGACTACAACAGCTATCCACAACGAAGCTCTGTAACAAGTTTTTCGTATGGAATTCAAAAGAGGGGCTCAAAAAGTGATTCTAAGTGGTTAAAGTACTTTTTTGGTGTGCGCACTTGTCCTTTTTAAAACACAGAGGTCATTGGAGTGGTGGGACACAACAGTTGGATTGCAAAACCTTGCTCTCTCTATCGCTTTAGAGGTAGATGCCATTCCTAAGAGATAAATCTCATTGCTGAAAAATTGCCTGTTTATTAGTTTGGCGATGTAATGAGGGCGGCTGTATCAAAGGTGTTTGAGGACGAGGATTCCACGTTTTAGAAGTTGTCTGACAGTGGCATTTCCTAAAATGAGTTTGTGAATCCCAACTATCAGTTCTGGAGCTTATTAAAAATCCGAAGGTAATGATCACAAATCAGGACCCTTGGGAACTAAAACGTTGTCTGTACTCATTTCCCACAGCTTGTGTATAGGCTCATGATAAAAGCCGTTATGTAGGTTATGAGCCATAAACTAATTTTGAACAAGACTTGCCTTTAAATCTCCTTATTCCGACAAACGCTGTGAGGCCGGTTGCTTTAAAAGCAAGCACTGCACAAATGCACAAAAACATTCAACAATAAGGATGCTTTGTACACATTATTCTAAAAGACAAACACAAATTAATAATGTGTATATATCGATAACAACAGGGTAACGTTTAAAGTGAAAACACTCTAGTGCCGTGAAACGCGAACTCCACTCAGTCGGCACGGAACGGAACAGTGAAACAACGGGAACATGGTAAATAGAATACAAACTTAGATATTTGCTAGAACTACATTTAAATAGGAATAGGGCTACAATAGTCAAGTGAAGTCATTTCGAAACCATCTTCTGGATCACGTGAATGGTCCGACTAATAGCAAGTTCCAGTGAACTAGTGGTTCAATGTTAAGTTGCTTAAAGCTTGAATTCCACGTATGGCCGTGTTTCCAAAATTTTTCGTGTCCGTTAAATTTGTGAGTAGCAATAACGGAGAGTTAATTCACCCTGTCCTTTGTGTCAGCCAAACTAAATTGGCCCACTTTTCGACAGTTCTGAATCATTTAATTATTCTTATGTACATTTGAATTACCTTATAAATCCTGACGAGATTTTGTGCCGTACATGGGATTTAGATTTTTTTTAGCCTTACAAAGCGTTATCAACGATTCCCCTAATCAGAATCTAACGCATGAGTTTCTCGTACATAGTTTCAAAAATCGCATGAACACTCTCGTCTTTATTAGTCCCTAACATGGGAGTTCATTAGACGTCCTCGTCGAGTTTGTTGGCACGTAACGATGTAGTTGCATAACACTTGGACAACTAATGGACAGCTACAGTAAATTACATCCTTCCCCCTGCCCCCATCGCATACTTCTTCGTTCGTCTGTAACATTTCACACCTGTGCGTCTGCGCGTGCTGTCCTCATGTCGAAACTGCACCATCTGGGTGGTCGTTGTTGGTGGAACAAAGGTCAAGGGCCTGCACTCCCCAGCACCACCCACTTGCCAAACACTTGGGCTAGCATGGGTGGATCATCGCTGCTATCAGAAGGCTGCCCCTCTCCCACTCCAAACACGGCAGACTGTGGACCTCACAAGTCTTCCGCTTGTAGAAAATGTCATCAAGTCAGACAATTTAAGTCGCGCCTACGCGCCTCGCCGATATGTGCATTCCTTCGGATTTTTAAAATTTAACTAATTGCCAAAGCAACTGCTTGAAGGCCCTGAGTCATTCTGACTTTGTCTGCTGAGATAATGCCATTGCATAAGAATAACTGTGAAGGCAAACAATTTTCCGATGAGGCCTTCAAATGGCACCTTTAACGACAGCCCGGAAGCGATTGCCTACTCAAAATTCCTCAGTTAAGCATCATCCGTAGAAATCACAATGCTTCTGAGTTTAAACGTCCCAATACAAGACCGCTGTTACCGATGACGTGGTTCGATGAAGAAGGGTAACTACTGCAAACTGTATGAAAGTAGTGCACATGCTTCGTACCAAGATCCCAGGGTAGATGCATATCTCCTGTAGTTCCTCGGTGTAGGGCCTTTCCGGTATGAGTTCCAGTTGGGTCCATAACAGCATTTCACGACCACCATAGGCTTTCTACTAATTTGCAATTATATGGAAAAGTTTTTTCAGATTACGAAATTAGGGATCAGGTGTTGAAGGGCCCTCTGAGTGGGTCTCACACTCACACAAGGGCAAATGAATTATTACTGCTGTTGCAGCCCAATCCAGCACTAACGACACAAGGGTGATTAAAACCACAGTCGACGGAGGCTTAGGAGTTTATCAGACCGCCGAATCTGGGTGTGTGAACAACCATGGCCGTTCCTGCGAATTTGTAGGTCGTAAGTTTGAATAGCTGGGAGCGCGAGTCATTGCGTGTTAACAATGAGGACTAGTGAGGTTTGGTTATACGCAGAGGGAGTCTATGATAAACAGAGTTAGTCGGGGTGAACAGATTTAATGCCAAAAGACTTAGCAAGAAATCTGCGAGGGTGCCTGAACTGTGGCGGCGGTATCGAACACATCGAATTTTCCATAGAGGCTTCATAGTCACACAGAGATCACTTACCGCAATTTTGAATTTCAGAGGCTTGAGGAATCTGTTTATGAGATCGAAAGGAAAAGTATCAAGTCATTCGCAAATCTGATTTTTGACCTTCTCGAATCACGATTGGTGGTTATGTAAAAAGGCCGAAATAACTAAAAAAGACTGCAGCTTGTTTTGTGTGTGCGCCGGCGTGTGTGTGTAGCTATTTTACTTCGTTGAAAAGGAAAGCGGTCACTGCATAAACCGATTAATGTTCATTCATTTTTCAGATAAAAAAATACAAAATATGCTAAACAATGATCCTTTGCATGGTACTTAAACGCCAAACTTCGACAACCAGTTTATTGACTGTGTAAATAGAGATCTTTCGACAGTAATGTAATCGATTGCGGAACCAAGTCCTGCCTTTTAGGCGAAACTGGCGTATGTCGGGAGCAGCGAACACTCCTTCATGCCCGAATACCATTTCTCCAGTGAGGCTGGCAATTATTTCATAAGACCTTAATCAAATAGTCCTTTCTTGATAAACGTTTTAGTGTCTCCCACATGCCATTATTTTCTACTATAACAGTGCAATTAATGGCTTTGCATGCGTCTGGTTTTAAACGCGACAATTCACTCTGCAAAGTCATTGGATCAATGTCTACCAGGAAACCTACTCTGCTGTAATTTGACTTCGTTAAATGGGATGTGTCAGTACAAATACGAATACAAGCCGTGTTAAGAATTATGACCAGTTCGAGTATGTGGGAAACACCCCTGACCTCGGCTTCAAAACTTGAAGATGCTTTTTGATGAGACCACAAAATATTTTCGATTACGTAGTAACACATTTTTTAGAACTTGCGGAACTGACTCACTTCTATTCAATCCAATATCTGAAGTAAGTAAGTGTCTTGGAAAAGGGTTAGCACGTCCACGCAAAATCCCGGTTTGTTCAGACGTTAATGAGCAGATCTGAGTGCATTAGGGACTTGTGATGCTATTACCTGTCGAAAATCGTGGTGTGATGCTACGCGATTCCCAGCAGTCACCAAAATAACCTGTTTCTTATAGGTCAACAAGAGTTCCCTCGTCACAAACCAGAGTACGATGAGTATAACTCGATGAAATACTAGGTTTCAACTCATTCAACCCCGTTAACTGTACAAAGACAGGAAAGTGGACTTGATGAGGAACTTTATGCAGTGGCCTTTTCGTGATGCCGTGTTTGCGTGAGGCGTGTGTTGTTAGACGTGCAAGAGCGAAGCAATCTGAACAGTGCAGTTTGGCCGCTTCGTCTTATCACTTAAGGTTTAGCGAGACCAAATAATTTGTTGTACTATTTCACACTGGGCAGATGTCATCATTCCGAAGGTCTAAAACAAAAAAGTACGAGCCCACCTTTCACATAGTTGTATAAAAATGAAAAGACATATTTTTGCATTGCGTTCTGCGTTATCCTCTGCAATGCTTTTGTGCAATACAGTAAAGACTGCTAAGCTGTCAATTCGATGGATTCAGATGGAATTTTTGGGCATCGAGGTACCGGAAATAAATGCCCCGGCAGTTAACACAGTATTTTATTCACCTGTGTGCTTACCTCCCGTTACCAAACTGGAAGGTCCCATGTATATGGTACCGCCTTTTTGTTAATGCTTCGGTTAAGTACGCAAAATGCCCGCAAGAAACAGTATTAATTGTCGAAATTGTGTAGATCGAGTGAAGGTCAAGTTACCGCGTCAATATATTAACTAGGGCAATATTTTTGTGTCAAGTGGGCAATCTTTCCTCCTGTACTTGTGGAACCGTGGTATTTACTAATTCGTGTTCTTTAAAAGTGAAGAGGACGAATATTAAACAATGATGAAACTACTGGGAAAATTTGGTTTTTGATAACCACAGACGGAAATTATAGCAAACAAAAACAGTTTTTGTTGTCAAAGCAGTTCTAAATTCCAACTGAGTAAGCAAATCGCGAAAATTAAAATTCGCATGTATGTGAGGAGTTACACATATCTTAGTTTATCGTATTCCATAAAAGGATTACAAGAACAAATTTTTGGTTTGCAGAAAATCTGAGTTAGTCCAAATAAGCAATCGATACAATCTCTCATTAAGCAACAAAATAAAGTGATGCGATAACCGTTCGCAAAATAAGAATCGGTTGTTGACTCAACGTAGAATACGCCTTGACCATTGTAAAACTGACCCACACAATCCTATGTTCATTTGAGTCGCCTCCTTTTCACTAATCTCCACCAATCAGGAACAATGCCAATATTTCCACTCTAATGAACGAATGCAGTCATAGACATACAGTCACGTGGTATCGATGTCTAATGACATTAACTGTTTTGTTACGTTTGGATGATTGCGTTGGTGGAAGTAGGCCATTGTTGAGACACGTTGTCGCGAAGTTCTTCTGCCATCCCCGTATCAAGAAATGTCGACGAAAACTCACTGCAGATAAACCAGGTCAATTGAATGTCTTAGGCAAGACAACTGGTGACGAAACACGAAAAGTCAAGCATTGAATCCCCTTGTTAACTCGGCATTAGTCAAAGTCACGAAATACGTTAGTGTACTTAACAATTAACAGGTGAAACGAAGAGCTCAGAGGGATTGTTTTGCCGTCTCAAACAATCAACAGCGTAAAGCCGTTACGGTTGGTGCCAATACTGCAGCCAGTGTTGAGTCGTAGACAGCAGAGCGTGACAGTGACTGGTGAACGACACTCCTTGCAGTCCAGCATGCTGCCACCATTGCCTGGTGACAATGTGTCCTGCTTGATCACTGCGGTTAACGTCCCACAGTCTCGCCCGCTTTCTGACTGAATGACATTGACTGATCGATACGTCATCATAGATTAAGTCATCTCAAACCACTTGTTTTGTCGTGCCATGGGTGGGGGCATTGCGAAGCTCACGAAATCACTGTTTCTACTGTTTGTGCAATTATGGTGGAAAGCGTTTACCCAAAGTGCATCATTTGGCACATTGCTGGGGTGGCTGATGATGGCTTGGCTTGACACCGCAAATTGTCTTGTGGAGGATGAAAGTAGTGTTGAGGAGAGATCGGAATGCACTGATGATTAGGTTGGGGAGTTTGTCAGGAGTCTCGTTGTCCGTGTCCACGCCTCCACGCCATCCCCTTTCGAATGAGGTCCGTGAAGCTGCTTTTTGACGACATCGTCGCCAAACGCAGTGTCGATGTTGTGCGTGGGTGGGCCTCGTCACCACTGTGTTTGCGTTGGCAAAAGTAGTCATCGCTGTAACAGTTCCAGTTGTCTGATTACTTCTAGAAGTGTAGTTGTATTGGTAGTAATGGTAGCATGTTGGTACTTGTACGACTGTCGAGTTGGCAGGAGATATTTCTCAGCCGTAGACAGACTCTTCAAAGAACCACCTGACCAACCAATTGACAAGGTGTTAGAAGGTGAATTGAGGGGAGTTAATCTGTTGTGTTAGGAATGTATTGGTATTGACGGACCACGAAGGCGCATGTCAAGCGTTAGCTGCAAGTAATCAACACGGGTTGTGAAGGCAACATCACGGATTGACTGGATACGCAGACGTGTGCTCATTGGTAGATTTCGGAAAAACGTGAAGGTGGTGATGGCCAAACTCTGAGCATTCACCTCACAACGCACGAATGAACTTGCAACTTCAGACATCTGTTTAGTGTCCAAATATTTACTTGGCCAATTCGATCACTGATGGGTAAATCCGTAATCGGTAAATTGTAGTATTTTTGTGTTTGAAGGTATTGCAATGGAAATGAGCATTGACTGGGGGGGAGGCACCTGCGGATATTATTTGAGATTAAAGTAAACCTCACTTGGAATTGAATCAGGCAACTGTGAGTTGGTGTTCCACAGACCGAAGTAATACAAACCAAGCAAGTGTGTGTGTGTGTTTGGTTATGAAAACGACGTGATTTCTTTGTAAAGGCATTTGCAAACATCACTGTTTGTCGGCCTTTCTGTTGATGATAGGTCATTGTGTTCCAAGCTCTGTGCTGAGTCAGAGTCCTACTGCTCTGACAATGTCTATAGTGACATCATGCTCCTGAAAATCAGCACAGCCTGCCAGTAGCGTTGGTTGCCACTTAAAGCCGAGTCAGTGAACGACCTCAGGGAAGGGATGACTAGCGGAAATCCGTCTGTGGGGTTCAAGAGCCCGCTAGTTAATGCTTGAGCACCACCAAACACATCGTTGTCTTCGTAGCAGATTTGACATCAGCCGAAACTCGTAAGAGTCTGGCATCGTCAGCCTACGTGGCATAAACTCATTGTGTAGTTTAGATGTCGTTCCAGTGAGTGGTAGGGATCGCAAGTTAACCGTGGGCAGTAGGATCAGAAGACATCATCACCATTTTCGGAAAGTGATTATGGAGATTGCGTTTGAAGCATGCATCGAAATGCTGTAAGCTTGTGAAAAGGCCAAGTTTAAACGTGTTTTTCCTGAGTGACTCACTGGCTAGTGTGTGGGTGTGTGCTCAAATTATGAAACCGCGTGACCGTTGGAGAAACCGTTGATGTTAAATGGAAGATGCAGATGTTTGCATTGGTGGCGTCCAAGTGTCACAGACCAAGGCACGATACCTTCTTCAGATGCCTCATGTACTAAAGTCATCCATCGAATTCCACTTGAGCACCTCAGTTGCACTAGTGTGCTCGATCGTGAAGTGTCGCATGAACTCGGGGAAGTGCCTCCACTCAAAACGCATCGGTGATGACAGTGGTTTTGTAGAGCATGTCAATGCTAGACGGCAATTTGAAGTGCGTGATAAAGCACCATGGGAGTTGGAGTGTGCAGGACAATGCTTGTCGAGAAGGCTGGTGCAAGATGTGAAACGGAGCTAGTCGAATTAAAGTGAACACAGACAACTTAACGAGAGGATCCCTGTATTGGCCGTCTGGCGAACATTGAAGGCTGTGATGCAGATCGAGGCGCTTCCACCACACCTAGCCACCATTTGAAACAGGCCATGTTGTCTTCCGAATGGAGTAAGTGATGTTATGGAGGAGGTGGTTCAAGGGTTGGCCAATCACGGAGGAGTTATCTTTTCATAGTGGCTGACCATATGCAAGTTGGATCATTATTACTAAACTCTTTTCGTACGCGGTGCGCTTCGGTTGCAATTTCCATTTTTTTTTGGGATTTGTCTCCACATACTGTTCCCTTGTGTCCCTCCTTTTGGCATTAATTTCACTTTCAGCATCATCAATGTGTTTTTTAGATGGTTGTTGTCGTGCAACGAGCCATTCTCTTGGATTTTTGCTTTTTTGTCCTAGGCTCTTGTCTTCTTTAAAATCGTCATTTCAACCTTGTCTAAACGATCTTTTGACATTGTCTTTTCTTCTAGGAAGCTTCCCGACACCTGTCAGCTCCTCATGTTTTCAGCAACCTACGACGAGGACGTGGTCGAATTTGCCCGATCAATCATATCCGACCCCGTTGAGTTTCGAGTTCGACGCAACCAGCTGACGCTCACCAACATAAAACAGGTGTACTTATTTGCCCTTAGCATTGAAGAAAAATTTGCTCGTCTCAGTGAGATCTACGGCTCCTTCCATGTGGGCCAGGCTATCATCTTTTGTGCGGTACGTTTTTTTATCAGTGTTTGTTGAAATTATATCTTTTTCCCTTGGGGAATTATCCCGTTTTCCCAACGCCAGGTTGTTAGTATAAGCCGCTTTTGTAAACTGCCTGTACTCGAATTGTTAATACGTGTTCTCTTTTTGAGATGTCGCCTTGTTTTTTAAAATGCAGAGAACTAATGATTGTGTTTTTCACGTCCATGAGACAAAAAATATCGATTTACTGTCGCATTTATGCCATATTACCCTGCAAAGCGTCGTCAGTCGAAAAAGAAATTCACTTCCAACTTCGCGTCATTTTACCCGGCGTCGACTCAAGGCCTTCATCTTAAAGCCAAAATCAGCCAATGAAAAATACCCACCTAGAAAATGCTTGTGTAGAGAGTTGCATTTAAATCAAAGCTGCGCATAAGCACGGAATTATGTTTTTGGGAATCGCTCGCACTATTGCCGATGTGGTACCTGGTGGTGTCTATGTTGGTCCTAGACCTAGAGTGTCTTTTCGGACTCAAGTGTCCTGAATCGTCGTCATTGATGGCGCCAATTTTATTTTAGTAAAAAGCCGTGCACGTTTATGTTTCTCTTCAAACACAGGACTTTTTGCTGTCATTTTATCCAAGCCATCTGATGTAAAAACCGTGCAAACATCAACTGTGCACTATCTGCAACAGAATTTATTACTAGACGTATAATTGTTCCTGTAAACAAAACGATTCGCCTAGATCTTTCTATCGCATGTTGCTCTATTTTTCCTCCAAACCCTAAATTCTAAGGGGACACGATGGACTGTCTGCATTCTGAATTTAGACTCGAAAAGAAGCGAGTTGGTTGCAGTGTGAGATGACCAAAGACGGTCATAAGGTGGCCCTCCTTTCAGGTGAACTGGATGTACATCAACGCGAGGAGGTGATCAACAGCTTCCGTAAAGCCGAATTCCGCGTCCTCGTTACCACAAATCTCTGCTCGCGTGGTCTCGATGTTCCTCAGGTAAACGGTGACTGGAAATTGCGGGCTAGCCTTTTCTGCAACTTCTCGTTTTCATGTATCATGTTTAAGTTTTACCGTATTCACACTATTAGTCAGGTCTCCCGCTTTTGAAGCTGTTGATTCTATGATCATGCTTTTAGTCGAGTGTCGACTTGGTCATAAATTTACTGATATCAGTGTTTGGCGTGGTAGTGTTGTTAATTTCCTCAGTATTCTCTATAAACAATTCTTGCCGTCAAAATGTCGAGTCAGTAATATCATTCAAGGCCTTTAAAGCATCGTAGCAAAATCATCCCTCAGTGTCGCTCTTTTTATAACCACAATTTTAACGTGATGCCTGTTCTGTTGGTAGCACACCTACGGCCCATGTTCCCGCATAAAAACACGTTTGTCGGTGTGCACGGCACCAGCAATCTAGCCAGCCTCGCTTAACTCGTGCTCAGCGTAGAAGGGAACTTAACCTCTTTTTTCCATTGAAACTTTTGACCTAAAATATGGCATTTACCTCTATTTTAAAAAGCCGTATCCCCATTCATCTATTCATGCCAGCTGACTATGCTAGACTCACCAACAGTCCTCTTTTTGTCGCCTTCCGCCACCCCCACGTAGTATCTATCGCCACTCCTCCTCTCCGTAGTTATGCTCAGGAGGTTGGTTTACTTGTTCAATATTCATTAAGCGCCTGCAACAAGACTCGACCAACCGCCACCTTATCCACTTTCCACTACGCTTTGAAGAAACCTGCACCAGCACTCCAACACTTGGCCATCATCTCCAATAATTAGGCATTTCGGGCAGCAGTTGTAACGCCAAACTTTAGTACTTAGCGACCTTGCTAAATCTGCAGATCATTGGGGACGTTGGACAATCACTGTAGGAAGCGTCTGTCTCCAAAATTAAATCATCGCGTCCATTATGCAATCTCCTTTTTCGAAAAATCAGTCCTTAACCAATTTCACGGATGCATGCACTTCACTGTCGTGGGTTCGGTATTCAAAAGCGGATGCTGAGTCATGTCAAGAGATACACGAATGAGCAAGTGCTCTTTGTGATAATTCCTACTCGTTAATGTTGCCCTCAATTTGGTAGGTGAATTTGGTTATAAATTGGAGTCTACCGTTGGACAGACAAGGTAGGGTCGACTGTGAAACCTACCTTCATCGCATTGGTCGTTCCGGCCGCTTCGGCAAAGGTGGTCTCGCCATTAACTTTGCCGGCCCTGAGGATGAATATTTGCTCCAGCAGATTGAGAATCACTTCGGTAAAGACCCAACTGTTTCCTGTTTTTAAAAAATTTAGCCTTAATTCATGACTTCAATAATTGTCCTTGCCACTCACATTAGACACACATACATGCATGGATGTGGCTCGTACAAGTAGCACGTGTCTATTGTTTTCTAACAGCGAAACTTGACGTTAGTACATCAGTGAAATGGGGATCATTTGTACGGTAGTTCTCTGCTCAGTTGCCTCAGCATTCACGTGCATTTATTGTCCGCTCAGTGAGGTCAAAACCCTTGTCGCTTAAAACTGGTTTTACCGATGATTAGCCGTTTTTATCTTGCCCTTCTAGATATAAAAATTCCAATGCTGACCGATGAGACTTTGAATGAACTCTAACTGTGACCGCCTGCTTCAACACCAACTTGGAGACTTTGCAACTCTAATCAAGCAAATTTGTGCTCTTTAAACATTGTTATTTCTACAACTTACGCCTTACTTAACAAGGAATCTCCACACTTTACATCACTGTTTGCTTCTGTGCTTGCACACTCATTAGAGTGTAAGTGTCCCTTATGAGTTAATTTCTAGTCAATTCAGGAAGCGAAAGGGTATCAGCGGGTGTAGTCTCCTATTCCGCGCTAATCTGAATGCCATCAAGTCATCAGCCTTGTCTTGCTGCGCCAGTTGTCTGTGGGCTCGCAAACCACAAAACCCTTGTAAATGTGGAATAAAGCTTCTCGAAAACTCTTACGAGGTTATTGATGGAAAATCTGGCTTGCTCATTGATTTAGATGCCTTGTAAGTTGACTTCCTTTCAGAAAACGAGATCGTTCGCTTGATTTGCCCATTTATTAATGCGGTCACTGCCATCGCACCTTCTCTACACACCACCCTACTCCAGAAGGCGATTGTAATTTCCAGCATACCTGTAAGCGGGGCGCCACTTTGCCTTTTTGTGTTCCACTGGGTTGTGTCCTGTCCAACGGGGACCGTCAACCCACGCCTACGCCTGCGTTTTCTGCAATAAGGGGCCTTATTTCACCTTTTTTAGCATCACGCCTGTTGGATACACTATTAGGGTTTCTGTGGCACCCGCTCCGGCACCTTTCTTGCTTAGTTGTCAAGGTGTTGTTGACAGTCCAATAACCAACTCAAGACCACTTACGCCTGTTTAATGTTTACTTTCTGTGCTACTACTCTCCCCGTTTTGCAACTACGCAGCAAGATGAGATTTCAGTGCCGCCGCCCTTTAGTTTACCCATAAACCATTTAGCCTGTGTTTTTAGCGGTGACGCTGAATTAAACCTCTCGTGCAAAAATTCGCCAATTCATCAGTTTAGTCATACTCACCGAAAATATTTTCCTCGTTCCGTGATGTCAAATCAACCGCCCCACTGTAGCCTCGTAAGAAGTTGATTACAAAAAAATCTTTGATTTATTGAAGTACGGTCACAAAATATCTGAATAGCAGTTAAATTCACACCGGCAGGTTAAGAGGTTTAAAATGCTAAACAACTGACCGAAGGACTTCAGGGTGTAAGCTTGTACACACTGGAGGTAGTCTGTTTTGGTGCTATGTACAAAGGTTTTTTTATATGCTGCGGTAATCTCTGGAAACTTACGACAGGAATGGGAGGAGTGGGAGAGGACCTCGAGAGCAAGCGCACCACTGATGGGGTTGTGTCCCTGCTGTACAAAATGTCCACGGTCGTGCCCTTCGCGTCCCCATCTTCGTTGAGGCTTGGTCTCCTTGTCAACTTCGCGAATTTGTGCACTGGCTAGGAACTATTTGCAGTGTCCCGTTAGACGGAAGAAAAGGAAACTGGTATTTTGGACTGCAAGCAGGCTACTGCAGCGTTGTTTGCTGTCAGTATTCGTACCGTCACGTAAAGGTTGAGATTCTGAAATGGAGGTTAATTAACATGTCATTTCTTTATGCGCCGACCAATCTAGGCTTTTACGCGTCAAGTGTATGTGTTAATGACAGGCTAAGAGGTCATGCTCGGCTGGGCTGGCAGTAGTGTAATTTATTGACCGCTAACACTAGCTCAGCAGGTCTTCAAAAAGTTTGCGCCCTTGTTATAATACCAAGCTGATGACTCTCTGTAAGCCTGTGTGTACAGCATTGATGGACGTGAGTTCCTTAGAATTTGAGAAAAACCTACGCCAAGCCAGTTTTCTGGTCGCCACCGATGAGTACCCAAATAGCAGCACAATTTTTGGTATGTCAAACGAATCAAAATGTGTCTTAATGGATGCCCTCTCATGCAAAATACCAAAAGTGTTTGCCATAAAGGTATTCAATTTGGCGCAAACAAGGTAGTCAATATCTGATCTCATAGTGGACTGTCAGAAAAGGCCAAGTCAGCCTTTTCCTCAAAACGTCTGTTGTCTGTTCCGCCAACGCCATTTGCTACATTTACCTACCTGTCCAGAGAAGAGGAGGTTGATTAAGAACTCAGAGATCTGTGCGCCTTCGAACACGTTGCCGAAATTTATCTTAAGACGCTGGTGGTAGATACCCGGAGGCATGTGGCACAAACAAATGCTTCCATTCTGGTAGAACCGTTTTCTTTTCAACGAGCACCGTGAACCAGGTGCATCAGCTGGCCAGTACGTGCAAACATCATCAACGGTCCTGGAAATACAAAAGAACACGACTTAGGTTCTACGGTGTGCCGAATGTATGTACTGAGGTAATCTGAACGACAATTGACGTCGTCACATCTCTTTTCAATTACACCAACTATCTATCTTGGGTGTATGTGAGGATCACAAAACTGGGGGCGCCAGAAACTCATCGGATGTGGTTTTGCTACCTATGAGCAGCGCCACGCCGGTGCTACCACCTAAGAAAGTGACAAAAACCTTGCGTACCTAGTGGCTCTTGTCAGTCACGGTTCCACCCAGGGGTCTGGGTGTGCCAAGGTGATAGCAATGCGGCTATACTTACCACTGGAAAGCTCGTCAAATCGTGGAGACTCCACTCTCCGAACGATCACGAGGCGTTTTTATGGAGTTGCAGACCGTGTGTCCTTTTAATGAGCATCTCAATGTATAGCCGCATGTGAACAATTTTTGTTCACTTCGACTGCAAGCGGGTGTGCAAGGTGAAGCTGACACCTCCGGGATGAGTGTGTTTGTGCAAACAAGATAGCGATGTGTGGTAGTAAAATCACACACAGTACGCCAATGTTGTTGTTTTAAACAGCGCATCATAAAGCATAAACCAAGGTAATTATGGATTAACTTGACAGAAGGGCGCGTCAAAGTAGCCCTGCGAAATTACCAATATTTACAAAAGGGGACTAGGTGTTTTATAATAGCCGCTACCAAAGACGATTTCAGTAGAACTGATATTTTGGGCCCGTACAAAACACTCATGTGACAAGTGTGGTTCGGAAAGCATACTTCGTTGGAGGTTGGATGGCATTGGGTTTACACGGTGGAAGGTCCAAACACCCATTCATGCGAGCCTGAAACGTGATAACATTGGCGCAGACAAATGATGTTGACGGGTCTACCACCTCTGTGGTGGGTTATAATGCTGGCCTGCATGTGCGCGCTTCGCCAGAACCACGTTGGCCTGAATGGAGTTACTTTTCAAGGCACACAGTTGACAGGAGCGCTTTATCGCGGCTTGGTTCAGACACCGCCAGAAGCATACGCGAGTCCAACCGCCAAAGCGGATGTCCACCCCGTCTTCTATTCAGGATCGTTAGTTGTGCAAAGTGGGCTTGTGGTAGCATCAAAAATAGCCCACAAATTTGCTTCATGACTGACGGTTTTCCATAACCCGTGATGCGTGACTTTTGTTATCGTTAATTGTAGTGTACATCTAAATCTGGTGGACTGTCGATAGATGCAAATCGATGGGCACGTCATATTACGTAAAAAATCAACTATTAATCGGCATGAATTAAATGGCTGGATGCCCTTTCAAGTCTTGACGTTCAATATCACAAATCTGACCTGACCAAGTTCTTGGTTCCAGTCTGAAATTGAGAGGGGGTGGCACTCTGGCCCAAAGCCTCATAAATTCATTTTATTAATATCAAAGTCACTTCCAAGGCTTTGTATATTGCCTCCGATTAAACAAGATTCCGTGTAACAAAATAAAAGCCACAGTCACGATTCAATTCAGCACACTGAGCCCGACCTGCCACATGGTCATCAGACAGGACTCGAAATTTCCTGACTGCAAATAGACATTGCGAAAAATTTGCTGTTGGGTTTTTAGACACCAATAGACCCAACAACTACAGATGCATGGCAACCAGGTTTCTGGTGGTTAAATTGCGAGGATACGCTCGTTCTAAGTGGAAGTTTGATGTTGCGTGAGGTAAACTAAAATAGGTCCCAATACCTTGATAGTTCTGCCCTTCCTTTCTAAGGGCGTGTTGTTGCTCTGGCGACGATAATTTTGAAATAAGATTTTGCCATTTGCTACAAAGAAGTCTTCTCTTTTTTACTTAATAAACATGGCAATCAATACGCCGCCAGAACAAGAGCTGACGAATTTATCCAAGATTGCCCATCCCGATAATAATTAGTATTTTTTAACTTATCCTGAAGTCCACAAGCCGCAAACTGAATCTCATCGAAAATTGATGCATAGAGTTCATTTTAAGGCCGTGTTCGTATCGTATGCTGAAATGTATTGCTTCCAGATCACAGCCGATAGTTCCAATGTGCTCACTGCGCTGCTCACTTGGACGCCCAGAGTCAAATTCATCGATTTCTAATACCAAAGAACATAACTTCAATTACAGATTTTGAAGCTCTAAAGCGTGTATCCGTTACGCTGTCACCATATCGGTGGTTTCATCGTTGAACACTTTCGCATCAGTAGTTAATTGTGTATTATGGTTTACCTATGGAGGATCATTTCCATTAGACAAGAAAAACTAGACCCGACTGCCACCGTTGGAATGCAAGCTAACACAGGGTTCTATTATTAAAACCGATTACAAACTGAGGATACAAGTCAATGCCCGATAGCTAGGACATGGACAAGCTTTGGCATCAACTGGAAACATCTAAGCCACACCATGAGCCTTTGCCGCGGACTCCAGGCCTCCGCCACCTCAAGCACGAAATCAGGAAGTAGCTTACCTTGTCCGATCCAGCAAGTAATGATTGTTGTTTGCGTTTTTCAGCAGGCACAAAAACAGTCCAAGTACGGCCTAAACCTACCACAGGCACAGTGCAAAAAAGAGATACCCAGCTGAAAAAACTTACCACGTTATCTACAGGCCCCAAAGCTTTGTTATGCGCATATCCTTTTGGTCAGGCATGAATGCGGTCGGACCACCCAGTCGGACAGGGGGGCGATTAGGCAGCTATTCAGGGGTAAGGTGGGGGCGCGGTTCGCCAGTGCAGCACCCCACTCGACCACCACAATGTCAACAGCTCCGCTGGGGATGGTGCAGAGGGGTTTCACAGCAAAAATCAACCACCACTGACTTAAAATTTATTGAAGGAAGGCCTTCTCTTGACCCTCTCTCCTCCGAATCATCCTCCTCCATATTTTGTTCGCAGCAATTCATGTAGGCTATCAAGCTTTACCGAGGCAAACACTTTCGAGACGAAGGGTGATGTTCGAAGCTGATGTACGACTACCTCAGTCAAAAGCCAGTGTCCGTGGTCCGTAACAAAGTGTTAATTGTTGATGAATTCAGCGAGGTAGAAAACAATCAGTTTAGCCCGATCAGGCTACGAAAATCGCCTTGGGAGGCTGGGAGGGGAACAATCCTGAAGATACGGGTAGTGCCATGAAAAGTGACTGCCGGCTGTTTGAACCCTGGTCCTCGCCGTGGGGAGGCACTTCGACCACCCGGAGTGCACGCAACTTCCCCCCCCCCAGCCGAAAGTCGAGCTCCCAGTTGGTCGAAGAAAAAAATTCGGGAAGCGAAATACAAGTTGTGGACCATCTAGGGTTAGGTGAGTTTTACAATATTATACAGCCCTTCCATTTCGAGGTACGGTGATACACTCAGAGAAGTCAAACTTGACAAAACCATTAATTTATCACACAAAGTTCTCAAATTAGGGGTTGGATCTGTTGTGAATCGTGCTTATTTAAGTTCATTAACATAGGCGTTGCACGTCGCCAGGGTAATAGCAACACATTCAAAATGAGATCGAAAGCTCAAATATTTTGTAGTGAATTGGGCAGTTTCAAGTCCATCAATCCGGTTGTCGCATTCGCTGCCACTCTGACTTTCTAACAGCGTTCCTATCGATTTTGCGAAACCATCTGCCCCCACACGTTTACAGGCTCATCCTAGCTATATTGATCAACACCCCCTATGCCCAGATACAACTTTTCATGCGCAGCGGCGCAAAAGACGAATTAGTTGAGTCACGTAGTCAACGGTTGTTTCTGTCGTCTCTGACCTTCTTGTCTTCTCGAGTATCTAAGACGCGAAATTGGACAAATCCTATTCAGCGACTCGGGCGAGGCGCAACACCCCATGCCGGGGTTAAAATATGTCCGAAATATGGCAAAAATAAGTACTTCTTTTTTATCAACAGAATGTGGAAAAACAAGACACTGCTATCGCGTGGCCAGGCTTTCAAAGCAAAATTTTAACGTCAAATATGCACAAAATAAATTGGTACCTAAATTGCTTCCATTTAACGACCCCAAGGACACTCGTAAGTACTGTCGTCTCGGTGTAAGGTCGAATAAACACTCACGTATTGTTTTTGGACCGTATTTGCCATTTCGAAACTTGTGTACCAAGTAAATTTCTTCAAACTCGACATGAAAACCAAATGTCAGCTCTAAAGTGCACAATCATGACAACGAAGATCAAATTGAACGTCGCTGTTGTTGCAAGATTCTGTACAGCTTAGTGACTTGGATATGAAAACTTATCACCCTTTCCAGCATGGTGGTTCAGACCTTGGCAACGGACCACAATCTGGGAGACGAACTGATTTCGAAATGGATCGTTTGTTATATGAATTGGAGGATGACCTAAAGCTAACCATTAGCGAATCACCAAAAAATTTAAAATATCATGGTCTACCGTGTAACAATGTTTAAATAAGAAGTACGAAAATGAGGAATGTGAGTTTTTAGCCCACTATCAGGTGACAATAAAATTCGATGTAAAATCAACTGCAGATCACTTTGAGGAGTGCATTGCATTCAGCGGTCCATAAAAAACACCAATATAACCACCAGTTGCCCGCTACGAACGATGGTCTTCATATATAAAAAATCACTAACAGTGAAGTGGGAACTCAAAAGAGCTATCCACAGTGAAGCCTTGAAACAAAATCCTAATCACTTAAATGTGGCGAAGCGTTAAGCGTTGGGCTGTCGTCGAGGCTGACCGGTGTCGTGTCCAAAGAAACTCATTGGCTAAGATGACGGTTTGGAGCGTGCCTCATGGCCCGCAACTTTATGCGTCAAAACTCCTTTGAGTCTCATGTGAAGATCAGCTGACATGGTCTGTGAGTACCTCCTCAAGATTGGCTTTGCCTGGCCGAGGTTAGTTAGACATCTATCTTGGTATTCTCGCAACCCTAGTACTCTGGAAACACGCCATGGAAAGACGACGGTCATCTCCAACACACACTGGTAGCAGTGACTTCTGCTTAACGCATATATTCACACACATACGAAGAGTCGATACCTTTTTTTTCTTGCTGCGCTACACACTCCCTAATTGCGTAAATGCGACGGAGCTGGGCCACCCAGCAAGAGTCATTAGAGTTTTTTACACAACGAGCGAGTCGGCAAATTAACATACTGCTTTGCCAAATTGTCAACTACTAACGGCTTCTTGTGTGGACGTAATAAACAAACTACCAAGTTTTCTGGCCAGCACCCCAGAATTACAAAAACTGCTATTTCTGCGCTGGAATACTTCGGAAATAGATACCTTTCAATTCGTATGTAATACAACGCATGCCTAAGACCGTCTGATTTTTCAATAATTTAAAATGAATAGCCATTTGACCGATTGTAATTCCTTTTATCGATATTGACAAGATGCTTTTGTGTCTGATGACACCTTTGGTTGATAGCTCAAGCATCCGGTCAATGTCGATACAATACGCAGCTAACCGAAACACAGTTTGCACTCAAACCATGCGTTTTGCCATTCGCTTGTGTAGACGCAGAAAACAGCCAAAGTTGTCTGTAATTTCTGTCAACTATTTTGGCAAACACTTCATAAAGATACTAACTGGCTTATAAGTATTAAAAAGGTTATGGAAGATTTTTAAACGGTGAAGTTTCTTAGTAGCACTAATCTTACTGATGAGGGCTCAAACGACGGAATGGTGAACATACTTTTTGGGATGCTATTAGGGAAGCATGAATGCTGAGTCTGAAAATCTCCGGTTCACTTTGAACCATTTCGCCGACTTATCGACTCCACAATCACATTGGAAACGAATTATTGAGATAATGTATTTAGCGTGGACTCTTACCCAGTGTAGATAGGCGGATATTGTGGGTGCAACCGCACTTCCACGGAGAGGCTGTGCTGCCCTTCAATAGCTCGATGCAGCTGTATTAAATATCGTAACCGCGCCCGCAAAACGCCGCCCGATATTGATATCGTGTTCGATCGGATTGCAAGACGATGAACCGTCGCGACAGCACTAAGTTCTTGAAACTGACCACCATCAGTAGATGGTGGTGGAATTGTCGTGGAATCTGTACCTTCTGAGACAGGCAGTATTCCATCGGTTGAATTGGATTTCTCGTTTGTTGAGAGCGTTATTTCTTGGCTTCCCTCCGTTGTTGATGTTCCCACGGTGATTGGTTCGTCTGTGACAGCAATGACGCTCCGCTTAGACAGCTTGCCAAATGAGGCCATGAACTCTCGATGCGATAACCACTGAAGGTGCTGCAGTCGAAGTATCCTTTGGGTGCGTCGGAGGCTCTGTTGGGACTCATCCGCCTTTTGAATGGCCCTCTCATGTGCTGCTACTTCCTCCGACGTAAGTAGGTCCTTGGGAGTTGGACCTGAAACTGTACATTTGCAAGATTTTAAGGAAACACGTTACTAAACCGCATTTGTGCTCGGGACTAACCAAGAGACCACCGGGAGCGATCCTTAACCAGCGAAATTACAAGACAAAATCAATAGTGAATTTTAACGTTTCGAATGTCTGTTAAACCACCCGATGTCCACCATTTTCTGATTTACGTAACTTGGGTAATTGTTACACAGAGGTGTCTTAAGTAGTTAAGAGGCCAAAGGAATTTGTGTGAGCAAATGCACTTTTGCTTTTGTCGCTCTCATACAGCTGACCCTTTTAAAGCTGCCTTAAAGTGCATTCTGATCGTGCTCACTAGGTCAAAAGAACCCAAAAATAAGTTGAAGCATCTCCTTACTCAAACTTAGTTTTTCGGCTCTGATATCTTACACTAACCTGAACATCTTGGCCCAGATGAGTTCACTTTAGTGCCAAAACGATGCCGTGACACGACTTGGAAATAACTCAATCCTCTTAGGTCAATAAGCAAATTCGACCAAGCGAGGCACAAAGAAATTTAGACTAATGAAACCTAGAAAAAACTCAATTGGAACATGTAGCAGATAGCTGTGTCATGGTGCCTAAATAATGATCTTGATTTTAAAATAAGAAGCCCTTCTTCTTTCCGTAAATTCAAAAGGATGCTCTAAGTCCTAAGGAAAATTTTACAATGACACTGAAAGGAACCGCATGGGACATTTCGTGTTATATCTGACACAAAGATGTTGAATTTTACTACCTGCTGAGCGCGATTCATGCAAAAAAGGGTGGTTAACCTGGTCGAGCCGAGAGTACCGCCCATGGCGGCCATCTCTTGTGGGTAAAGGGACGGCGCGAATTACGACATAGCACCCGGACAACCCAAACGGAAGCACCTTGCTCGTGAGAGTGCACGATAACATTTGACCTACCACAGGCCAAAATCAAATGCTTGTGGGTGTGTGAAAAGAGCCTACGAAGCGTTGGTTTTTGCGGTGAATGAGGAGCACCCATTGTCCAGAAGTGTGGCATGATGCCGCTACGGTGTTGCTTTCTTGAGCATTTTCCGGTCACGCCTAAGCGTACCCACCAGGAACTACCCTTGCTTGAGCGAATCCTTGGAGTTGTTTAAATCACTCCCTCCAGGCCTGAAAATTATCGTGATGGAATAAAGCAACTCAGTTTTTTTTACAAAGAAAGACTGAAACCCATTTTTACCTTGAAAAGACAGCGTCCTTTCCTAGTGATTGTCTTGACGGATAAGCTTTGATGTCGTGTAATAGTCAAACTACAAATTACGAATACATGTCCCTGAAGACCATTTTGTAGGTTCCAATTAATGTCTGATATATTTTATAAGTAATAATCTCGCAAATAGTGACAAACCAGTTTGAAATTTACGTGAAAAATGGAGTCGCCTCATGCTCAAACAACCCTAACCCTCAATGGCCCTCCTTCAATATAATATAGAACAATCTATATACTCGGGAAGTTCAAGGGAACCCGGGTAGACCGAGCCACTAATTCAAAGACTTACGTCCTTCCGGAAGACCAATCAATCGACGATTGAGCTTGGTTTACTCCCACTTTTGAAAAAAAGATGCTTTATTCATAACACAAAAGTGGTGTCACATGATGTTCTGTGCGGAGACTACGTGTTTCCAGCCATTCTGCTATCTGAAGAATATACTCATTTATACTCAACGTTTTGCTGCGTGAACGCGCATGAACCCCCGGATCTCAAAGTAATTCCAAGCATTGCTCAGAGTTTTATAGAAAAGGATTTAAGAGGAGTGATCGTTGCACTTTAAGGCCTAATAAACAATCAAGTAAAGAAAATATGTGTGCGGACAAGATCTACAAATTTACTCACAACAATTCCGCACTTCCAGTTGGTTCCACTTGGTTCTTCTAGGAAACCATAGATAGGGGTGGCCCATCCGTTGCTGCCAGTATGAATTAGTGTATCCATCCGATGCTCGTGGTCGACTGTGGGAGGCTAATCGCATATGTTGCCCTAATTTAAGGGAATGACCTTTGCCAGGAAGCATGAAGCACACAATGCAACAAATTAAAACAGCTGAAATCATCACAGAAAGCTCCGTTAGGTGGATCCGCCTTCTGCAACCGTCATGTGGGTTAGAGAACGAGGTCTTCCGAAGCAGAAGCCGCAACAAGAGGACGAGGAGGTGATGGGGTGTGTGTGGGCTGCTGGGACAGCACCGCACATGTCTGCGTGCATATGTGCAAGCGCACACGGACGCATCTTCTCCATCCTGTGATCGTCATTAAAGCACACGCACGCATGCGCACATTCGTGCGTGTGTGCGTGTGTGCGCACGGCGTGCGAGCGGCGGTGGCGGCGGCGGGTTCACCTCGCTTTCTCGACATGCGCGTCGCGCACGCCAGGAGCATTGCGTTTTGACACTTCTCGGGTCGTAGTCCGATTTTTTAACCAGATACCTGTTTAAACCTCAGAATTTATTATTACCTTTATCGACGAAATTGGCCTGGTCACTACCTTCCATCAAACGATTTGACTGCAAATTGGTTAATCGCAAATAGCAGTGAGACTCATCATGCCCACCCTTGTTGGGTACTAGTGATGCTCGACCAAAACCCGTCTACCATCTTAACCCAGTCCTTAAGGCCCCTGGTAATAGCGAATGAGTAAGTTAAATTAGGTATAATCATCTGGATTGCGCCAGCTTTTGCAAACGCATCCCCAATGTCGAGAGTTCAGGCTGTGGTGTGAATTCGTACAATTCATAAATGTGAAGCAAAACGCAAATAATGCATCTCAAGAAGGCGCTAGCAGTAAAGCATAAACATGTTTTTTTTTCAAATAGGCACGTTCAGATTTTTCAAAAGTAGTCAGCCCTTCAATGGCGCCAAATAATAATGCAGCATAATTTTTTCCTTCCTAGTTTCGACTAACAAGAACACCTATTTCCACTGAATCAGAAAATTGCATATTTCCCACTTTATCTCCGTATCTTACTAAAGTTACTAATTTACAAAAGCACAAAACCGTTGAATGCTAAAAAAATTTCCGCAAAAATGTTTCCGAATTTTACTAGTAGCAGCAAGTTATAATCAAAATTGATTACAACAGAGTTATTTTCCAATCTCATTAAATGATGGAAATCAACTTGAATTTTAATCAACTGCTCCAAAATAGCTATCATTTCGGAAGTAGATTAGAATTTCACCTGACTGCTTAAGAAACCACTTGCTGCCGTTTGTAAGAATTCTTTAAAGCAGATTAGTACCCATTAGCGGAGCTCTTAAAAGACTTGACAGGATTGCAGTCCACAAGTGAAAGGTCCCCTAAACATGGAGTCTGGTGTGTTCTTCGTGAAACGCACACCCAGAACTTGTCATGAAGGCAGATGCCACCTTATATTGGATGCACGTTCTGTTCTATTCCCCGGGCGATTACAACTTCGATCTTCTGTGATTCCACACCGAAAAGAGCATTAGATTTTCAGTGATCAAATTTACCTGTTTTAAAAAAGTTCGAACCACTGATTTATTTAACAATACCGATATGTCATCCGCGATATGGAGACAAACACTGTTTAAAACACTGTAGGGCGGAAATGAAGTCAAGTTAAAGAGCTTCTTCGTCTGTCTTTTTTCAGAAACACCAAATATTAAAAAATTCCAAAAGGTCAAGTGTTTCGTACAAACGAATTTAATATCAAGGTAAATGCAGAGCTTAAATTCCATTAACACTGTAGTAAGAGGCTATTTTATTAGTTAATAATAAAATACTGCGACATAAAGAAACCTAACGCACATAGATGAAACATGAAGGTAAGCCACCAAGCCGAAGGTGTGCTAGCCGTTTTAAGTACAACTTTCATTTCAATGGGTATACCTAGTCCTCCACAAATCTCGTCTCTAGTAAAGCCAGTATTAGAAAATCGAAGTATTTCGGGCGTTATCTAGTGCCAAGCAACCTACCAAAAGCAGCCTCAGTAACCTGACGGCCAGTTGTTATTTCCAGTTGAAAGCATTCCAATCGCCCGAAGCTTGTACCACAACGCCTAAAACAGATTTAATGGCAGGTCATCATCAGAGTTAAACGGTCTCTATTGCAACGGCTAGTTGATTCGATTTCCGAATGCGACAGGCAGCTCCTGATTTCGGCCTAGCAACTACCTCCGAACCGCCTCTAACCCACAGTTCTGATAATATGCTTGTGTGTACCGCGGGAATTGTTGTTTCCACTTCACTGACGTGGCTTACGTCTACTCGTGCACACACAACGTTCTGCTGGTTTGCCCTCATACTGCCAAGCACTTGAGGAGGAGTGAAGTAGGAGGAATTAAGCCTTTCCATTTTACTTGACATCAGAGAATCGTTTTGAAGCTAGCCCAACTACCGGTAGGAGAATGAGCTGAAAACATGAAGCCACCTGAACAAACTAAAATCAACCACTTAATCAAGTTGCTAACATAACAACATTTATATTAACAACTGAACATCACAAGAGGCGATGAGTAGGAAATCCAACTGGATCGGAAATCGCCCATGATTTCTCAATTGATTTTTCGTAGTCACTAGTGACCGTACCAGTGCATACTGTGATTTTTAGTTGAGGCCTATTAAAGGAGCTCAACGACGATAAACTGCCTAATTAGGCCGTAATGCTTCGGCGTTTCCAAGGCCACTGCGCTTATGCGAGTGTGAGATTCAACAAGGTCGCGAGGTAAGCGAGGAGGAAGCAAGGTGAGAGTAACCAACAACTCAGACGTGTGTGTCACCATTGTAATTTAAGCCCAAATGCTCAGGCCTGTGTGTAGATTTGCCATAGTTAGTATCAACACTAAGCAACTGTCGTGTGAAAGCGATTGTTTAGACAAGAGGTACCCACCAAACACCCTTATGATAAAGAAGACTACCTGATTATAAGCTTGCATTGACTAAGAGCACCTCGGAGCGTCCCGCCGCCTTGAGGCAAGCAGTTATTTTCAGACGAGGTCATGTCCACGAAGTACAAATCGAACACTAGGGAGGGCCATTTGCCTCGGCAACAGTGAAATGATTTCAGTTAGGGAATATTTCTTTTAAACGTGATACACATTTTAAGGCTTGAACAATCACGACGAATGGTGAGTTAACTCTGCTTAGACTAAGCCACAGCTGCTTCAATGGGACAACAAATGTGAAGACTAAACATTCCAGGCATTCCACGCGGTGTGTGACTGGAGCCGAAGTCTCCATGTCGACTTCCTTCACAACACGTCTTCATTCATTTATTGACATGTAGACGTAGTAATTAACCATGCAGTGTTGCTTGATGTCAATAACATTGCGTCTACAGTCCCACCTTCGACAACATTTTCGCAATATACAGAAGTAGACAGAGAGTCTTCTGGTGGTGGTTGTTAGCACGCGATCATTCGAGGAAACCGTTTCCATGCTTGGCACTGCTTAGAGGTTATTGAAAAACACTGCAAGTGGATGTCTTGAAAGGGCGAGATTTGGTTCCGATTCACTCGTTTTACGTTGATTCCAGAAAAATTCGGCTGTCATCAAGAAGTCTACACACCACATTGCAGAGTTTATATTGTGCCCACGCACTATCGTCAATATATCCACTTTGGCCTATGTGTATTGCGCATTTGGAACCGTACTTAATTGCTGCTTTAGTGGGACCTCGCTTATCTGTTTAGTAAGTCACATGACATAGCCGGTCTCACACAAGTCTCGTGTCTTGACGCCCAGACTGCCGAACGAAGTAGATTGTGCGCTCACAGTACCACCTCAAAGTAAATCAACAAGCCGCAAAAGCTGCCACATTAATGACAGCCACGTAGGTTGGTCGTTTCAGATTTGCTGTACACATGAAAATAAAACCCAATCTCCCTGGTCGGGCAGCTATCACCAACGGCCAAGGCACTGGCTTAACTGCGTGGCTGTGGGCAGAGAGAGAGCGAGAGAGGAAGCGAGTTACTAATGCCTTGTGGGTGGTCCTTCTGTTTTTGTTTGCGTGGCGTGTCTTCCTTGCGATAAATCCTGGTCGGACCGAATCCACAAGCATCAGCTCCTGCAACTTGAACGACTTGTGTCCTCGGAATTTCCAAATTACCGAAATTTTGAATTACCTGGTGTGCGTTATCCCGTTTTTCAGTTTGGCAGAAAAATTGAACATCAGTTTGGCTTCATTTGCATTTGATGATGTTCCAGTCAATTTGGTGATTTCACTGCTGACAAAACTCTCTTTTCGGCAAAAACGCTGACAGCCATGACCAGTTGTGAATGATTTTGGACTCAAAGAAGTGTTCAGCGAAGAAGTGAGGTGAGCTGGATGCCCCAGGTCTGGCAAAGCACATGTGCACTAACAAATCCAATGAGTTACTTTGGCCAGCGATCCAACTTGCATACGGTCAGTCGCTACAACAAGGTAACCCCTTCGTGATTGGCCAACCCTTGAACCTCATCACTCCCTCCATTCGGAAGACAACATGGCCTGTCTCAATTGGTGGCTAGGTGTGCTGGAGGCGCCTCGATCTGCGCCACAGCCTTCAATGTTCGCCAGACGGCCAATATAGGCATCCTCTCGTGAAGTTGTCTTTGTTCATTTTAAATCAACCACCTCCGTTTCACATCTTGCACCAGCCTTCTCGACAAGCATTGCCTGCACACTCCAACTCCCATGGTGCTTTATCACGCACTTCAAATTGCCGTCTAGCATTGACATGCTCTACAAAACCACTGTCATCGCCAATGCGTTTTGAGTGGAGGCACTTCAACGAGTTCATGCGGCATTTCGCGATCGAGCACACTAGTGCAACCAAGTTGTTCAAGTGGTATTCGATGGATGACTTTAGTACATGAGGGATCTGACCAAGGCTTCGTACCTTGGTGTGTGACACTTGGACGCCACCAATGCAAACATCAACATCTTCCATCTACCCCGAACGGTTTCATAATTTGAGCAAACACCAGCCAGTCATTAACGCAGAAATACACGTTTAAACTTGGCCTTTTCACAACCTTACAGCATTTCGATGCATGCTTCAAGCGCAGTCTCCATAATCACTTTCCGAAGATGGTGATGATGTCTCCTGTCCCCACTGACCACAGCTAACTTGCGATCCCTACCACTCACTGGAACGACATCTAAACTGCACAATGAGTTTATGCCACGTAGACTGACGATGCCAGACTCTTACGAGTTTCGGCTGATGTCAAATCTGCTACGAAGACAACGATGTGTTTGGTGGTGCTCAAG
>UXSR01000520.1:0-28797 GCA_900604375.1 Mesocestoides corti
AATTTCTTCCTCGCACCCACTCGTAAAGCACCTCCGTCTTTGTTTGCACTAAGACCTCCCATCGATTCGTTGTGATTGTTTACTCCAACCAACTGTCCACGTGCCACCCACCTTCGATTCTGACTTTTTTTTTTCACATAGCGCTGTAAGTTGTTTGGGCCTTAGTGTCTATCTGCGAACTGTGCTGTTCTCTGGAAGCGGTCAGATTTTAGGTAACGCTCATCACGACACTCGTAGTTCGCTATGCCGATGAATTTAAGCAGGGCCCTGTAGCACAATCCAGGGCTTGTGAACGCGTTTCTACTTGAATCACCCCACCAACGACCGTTTTCATTCGAGACCGCGGAAGTAATTGTCCCGGCTCCGTTGACGTCTTATCGGGGTTACAATGACCTGCTGGTCACGCGAACTGTGCCCCGAATCAGCGCCCCTCAACTCACAAGGTCTCTTGGTCTCAGGCGATTTGTAGAGCAATTTGGTAACGAAATTTTCCAAGGAATTTTCAGCGTCACCCCAAAGTGAACCCCCTGTAGTGTGCAATGACTACATTGGCCGAGTTGTGTATTGAACAACTCGATGTTGTTCCCGTTTTGTGATACCCGTGCACATCCAGGGGCTCAGAGACACTCGAACGCGTGTTGTTCAGTGGCGGAGAGGGGGCCCCATGATTGGCGTTTAGACTTGAAGTCGGAATGTCCCCCCGCCCTCCACCCCTTCTTGGACAGACAGACGACAGCCTCAATTCGGGTTAGTTTGGTTCTAACAACGTTTAGGCTGCGTGTACTTCGGACCACCTCGTTCCGATTTCCGCCTAACTCACGCACATGTCGCACGACAGACTGTCTGTAGATTTGCGGTCCAGAATGAGGGTCAAAATGGCCTGTAGTTTGGGTTTTTTTCAATTTAAATCACTGGGACTCTTATTTCAAGCGACCTAAAGTATATTGCTTGTACTTTTTACCAAAACGTTCATAGGGCTTTATCAAATCGATCACCGACGCGTCAAATGACTTGTCATACGATGGATTGTCACATTATTGCACTTTTTGTGATAACTCCACGCTTGTCGGCTCGTGTTCGTGATCACATGAGATGTGCTAGAGTAACTCACGAGTGCTCCTCTTGCCTAGGGAGTGAATACGAAGTCGTGTATTTTCGTGTGACCCTCCGATTGGCTCAATTCTGCTGCTTTGTGTGCTTTCAAGGTTGTTGGGAGTCACAGACAAACGCAGAAGCCCATGGTAACATGGGGGAAGGCTCAGACGTTGGGACTTCGCGGACAGACGGGGGTGGGGTTGTGAATAGACGCACGGATTACTGGAAAGAGCTGATTTGCCAAGCTGTCCAGACATGTATCGACAGATGTGGCGGAGGTATATTAGCTCGATTCACTGCATCACCGTCATCTTTGTTGTGGAACAGCTGCTTCACAAAAACTACGTGACTGTGGTTAAGCCTTCGTGCTGCCAGATGGTAAAAGAGGCGAATTTAACGGTGGACAACATCAACTGTTAGACACCATCTTCCTGATTGTTCCGTAGCAGTTTCTACAACTTAATTTAAGTCGCTGTATGAATTGGACGATCGATCGCCATCTTCTGGGGCTTCCACACAAAATTGTGTCCATTGAATCCCTCGTAAGCGTCTTTGATACTCCGTCGAGAGTGTTCCTGTCATTCAAGACGAATCTACCACCTCAGCAACGGCGACGCCACGAACCTGGCTTGCTTTTCGGCTCACCTTTCGTCTCGACGTTGTTCTTCTACCTCGCTTTGCCTTGTAGATCGAGAAGCGGAACAGCATGGAGGGTGTTGATCTGCCCCAGCTTCTGATTCAACTGCGTCAATGCCGAATGGGCATCATTTCAACAGCCCAGCAACTCCGCTACTCCTACGTGGCCATCGTGGAAGGTGGCAAGCTCCTTCTTTCGACGCCGCCCGAGGAACGACCTGCTCTTGTGGTATGCGTGTGGCTGTAAAGTTTTTTTTCAACACCTCACATTGAGCGCTCTTTCAACTAACGCGTTCCAAACTGCGAAGCTTCCTGCCTTGTGAGTTCGCGCATGTTTGACTGGTTTAGAATGCCACATTGACGCAAATAACTCCCTTGGCGTGTGTGGTGCGGTGGGACAATTGTTAGTTGGCCGGCTGCCTAGTCGAATCAGACCTCGGGTCAAGTCGCAAATTCACGAAAAAGCTACCTCTGTCGCATCATTCCGGCACCACACGCTACTAACCGCACACCGATCTCTGGCTGTAAAACAGGGTCACGTCTAGTGTGCTGAAACGAGTGTCCTGACGAGGGGTTTGCGTCGAAGCAGTGAATGTCAGAGGTCGTTTTTCGCTTCAAGTAGCTCACATCATTACTTCCAATTTTTCCGGTCGGTTCTTGGTTTGATCACCACAAGCACCACCACCACCCCCGCTACCACCGCGACGAACCAAAAGCAGTCGGGAATAAATCACAGTTGGTTTTTGGCGTTCAAAGCGTGTCTATTTGTAAACACCTAAGTCACCCTACTTGTAGCCACGTCACTCATTTTACTTGGCATTTTTTCCCAACCATCAGCCGAAGGAACCTCATTTCGCCCACACAAACACTCATCTCCTTTTTTTACTGCCCTCAATGTAAACAACCGCGAAGCGATTAATCTCTGCTTTCTCTTTCTCCTTTACCCCTGTGGTCCGTCTTACGTAAATTACATCTTTTAATACGCCAATGTCGAACTTTTTAGCTGTAATCTATCATCTACCAGCCTCGTTGTGTCCTAAGTCTGCTTAATGTCGCTTGTTTCCGGTGTTTGTGCGTGTGTTTGTGGCTTAGAAAAACGGCGGACATCCCCTTCTCCCGATTATTGTGTTGGTAACCAGGTGTACGGTCGTCCTTGCGTATCCGGTGGTAGTCCCGCGGTTAGTTTTCCCCCACGGTAGGGTGAATTCTCGAAAACACGGCGCAAAACCGATTGAAATTTCCTCATTTATACCGGTAGTACCTCCAAGATCGATTTGCGTTTGGAGGTAGGTCATATCCGTCCATCAGGCCTAAATTCCTTGTTTACATTTCCACTTTTTTCCGTGGCTTCGAAGGGTGAGAAGGAAGGACAGCGCTTGGTGTTATAGCTGACCCTGTTTGGTATCAGTCGATTTTCTTGTTACCTAGTTCCCGGAGCATGGCAAGGTCTGTTCAGGCGACGGCGACGACACGTCAGACAGTGATGACGAGGCCGACGGTGAAGCCGAGGACGAGGTGGAGTTGGACATTCAGGACGACGAGCGAGAGATCCTGAAGCACCTGCGCCTGCGCGCGGCTGCTCGAGGCGTATCTTTTCAGCCGAACTACCTCTTTGCCGTGGACTCGTCGTCCTCGTCCACGGAAGACGACGATGAGGTGGAACTTGTGGAACTGCTGAACCAGCGTCACCGGAAGCCACACCACCTGCACAACCCACACCGCGGCCACCAAGTTGGCACGGCCGAATTCGAGGAGGTGCACGACTCGGGAGTCGAAGAAAGGTGCGTGGGACGCGAGTTCACATCTCTTGTCTCGCATAAAAGCAAACACTTTTTTTGGAAAAATGTTTTGGTAGCGCTTTTGACCATCAAAATCTCCACCTCCCTAAGCTGATTGCTTGCCTGTCGATTAAACAATCAAGTCGGAAGAGCATCGCGCCTCTAAGCGCGTTCTGTCTTGCTCCCACTTTCACAAAGCGAGATGATTTGAATTTGGCGCGGCAACATTTGCGTCACGTGATTGGTTGGCAAGTTTCGGTCGTTCAAGAGGCATCACAGAATTTTCTGCAGTTTGGTCTAATTTGCGTCACCGCACACACGTCTCAAGTAACCCCGAGATGTGCCCTCTACCTCAGCACGCAAATTTTGAATCAAGTTATTTCACTGTCATGTTTGGATCGTTTGTTCCCATGATCGCGATTAATGTATCACTGCTACCACCGTCTCCTTCTCCTCGTCCCCCCTAATGATTCACCCGGGGTGTTCGCTTATCTGAGGTACATGCGATTCCATCTGTCTCGTCTTTTTGGATGTCCCAGAGTGAGTGCAAGGCGTGCGTCTTCCCTCTTCCACAACACATGTTGCCAGAGACGCCCGATTTCTAAATCGTCGCGTTTTCAGGGGCTGCTAGTTCGAATCGGTGAGCTTGGCGTGAGCTTCTATGTCAACTGCAGCCGTCCACACAGAGTCGCCTTTTTTGGAGCCAAATCGGTACATACCTAAACTGTAACTTAATCACTTGTGTATTCTCCGTCGTTGGTTCCAATAGCCAACATGGTTTTAACGCTTCTATGACAAAAACGCCCAGATCCATATCGGCATTAATGATTAGAGCAGCTGACAATCCAATTGGACCAAATTTGGCCGTCGTTCTGAAGGGTCGATCTTAGTTCCTGTTAATGAAGGTGATTTCCTCGTTATTCCATCGTGGTTGAATTCTAGTGACGAGGTGAAACGGTTATTGGTGGATTCTGTGTTTACGTAATTCGAAACAGGGGTGGCGCCAGTAGAATTTTCGTTGTTGTTGTTGCTGTTGTTGCCTGCGTGCGAGGCTATCCCTGCTCTAACACCCTGACGCACCACGCGTACCGCCGTTTTCCCCTTGGGTGCAAACCCGGCGCCGGCTTTTTGTCAGCCTGCACGAAAAAGATCTTGACGGGGGGGGGAATTGACTTGACTGTTGCTGGTCCCTTTTTTTTTTCAACCAAATCCACCAGGGCGCCTTGGCGTTGACTCCGTGGAGTAGACGTTGTGATCGTGGATTCGCTGTGTCGAGCCGGGCGTGTTTTTCGGCGTGTGTATCCACTTTCTTCCAAGCGTAAAAAACGAAGCCGTAGACACGGAAAAATCGCCAAATCTTAAAACCGTGGATTTAGTAGAACTAATTCGATTGGCTATTGGAAACTCCCTTCAACCAATCAGCTGTCGACCTCAGCAATGGTCCGGAATCCGTGAATACAAAAGAAAAAAAACATTCAGTTGTCCAAACCATACTTACTAAACAGGGTAAATGGGACAAAATCGTTTTTATGCAACGAAATCTTTGGTCCTAAGGAGTGCTAATAACCCAAAGTTAACGCGTGTCTCGGAAGCTAGTCGCATTGCTAGCCATATCTGGCGTCTACGATGAAACATTTCCTAGCTTCTGGCTCGTAGCAAGAGTAAAATTACCTGTCTTTATTTTATCATCTCTTTAAATTCTGAAAGGCTGAGTCTTCACGACCCGTGGCTGGCTACGCCTCCAAATTAATTTGTAGAAAAATGGTTTTATTTGAGAAAAAAAAACCAAAGAAACGTGATTTACCGTTGTTGTGAATTAGTTTGATCGAAGTAGTTTAGGTGCTATCTAAACGTAGACTGTGGTTATTCACTACCTACACGACTCGTTACCTTGCCGACGAGGCAAATAAATCGCTATTGCCAAAACAGATTTCACACTATCCGAAATTTCCAAACTCTTGAGGCTATCGTACCAATAAAAAATTCCTTCTCCTGAGGGTTGGCATTACGGTCTCCAAGCATGCCCAGACATCCGAAATTTCATTGGACGCTGTTCACACTCCCCTTTTCTGCTCCCATTGGTTCAAAGTACTTCTTCGACGAGTTCTTTACAAGTATGCCTAATCTAGGAAATTTTGGGCTTCTCAACGTGCGATTTTCTTACGATTTGGCTAAACGAAAATGAACTGAAAAGGGTAAAAGCGTGTCGAGCGCCTCCTGACGCTGTGTTGTTCGTTTAAGTTCGCTGAATTCCCCTATCACATCCACCCTTCTGGCAGTGCAGGGTTACGTGTAATCATTTCACCCCTGAGCTCCACAACAAATTAGTTAAGTTGATGGTGTTAGACACCATCTGTGGTGGTGGCAAGTGCCAATGACGTGGATTTTGCTGTCAATTTATCCCGACATTTGCCTGACAATATGCCTGTTTACGTTTCAGACCACTTGCCGCGGCTTCCTGTCATACTTTGTACTTTCTAATACAACACCACAAGCAAGCTTTCCTCTCTTTTTGGCCCCACACACGATCGCCTAACTCTCTCTGCCTTAGCTAACAACTGTCCGCACCAACCCTATGAACGTCTTGTTTTGTTTTGACACCTCCACAAGCCCCGACTAGCGCGCAGGTGGTGTCCCGACTTCTCTGCTGTTATTTGTCAAATCGTGGCTTGCTTGCGCAGCTACCCTGAACTAGAGAGGTATTCGCAGTTTGAGCTAAATCGGGCTAATTCACTTGGCGTAACAATGTAGCAAGTGTTTCATCCGCTTTCTCGCGCATTTAACCCCTCGTCATTTTAGCTGAATGCGTCATCTGCTTTGGGTTCTGTGAGGTTTAAGTTGATTGCTAAGTCTACTTTTGCCAGAAGACGGTAAGTTTTGTGTGGCTTCACTTGTTGTCTTGTCCATCGTACTCAGCTCGACAATGCCTGTCGGTTCGCCACCAGCGGAGAGCAACACGAACCCCGAGGTGACGGAGAACACTTCCACGGTTTCGCCGAACGAGCCAGCGCTGCCGCCGTCGCTGGACGCTGAGCCTTCAGCTGAAGGCGACTCCGACGACGGCAGCGACGGCGAGGACGGGACCTCGGATGAGGCGGAGGAGGAGGAGGCCGAGGCGGTGCACCTGCAAGCCGCGGCGCTGGAGGCGATTCGTCAGCGTCACGAGGCGCGCCTCGCCCGCCAAGCACAGACGCGCGCCCGGCTAGCGGAGATTTCGGCGCGAATGCAGGCCAAGGACATGCTGCGTCGTCGGTGGATCCCCATGCGCATCGCCTACCCCCTTCGACGCTGGTTTGTCCAGTCGGGCCACTTCAACAACCTCACCGAGGCCACTCTCTTCAGCCTCGGCGTGTTTTCACTCCTCGTTGCTCTGGCTGTTGGTCTGTGGTGGCAACGCATGTGAGATGCCGCCAACACCGTCACCCTACGTCCAAACTGTGATTTGATTGCTTTTATTCTTACTGTATAAATCCTCACACACAACTCGTCTCCACTCTCGCCCTGTCTGTATAAATATGCACTTTAATTCAGCTGACTAAACCTCGCATTGTGCCTTTATTATCCACTTACCCTGTTGCCTGATAATATATACGATATGTTGGCAATCCTTGATGTTCTATTTAGGGCTGGTCTACCAATAAAAAGCGTCGGTTTTGGTGAAGGTACATATGTGTGTAAACATGTGGCATGTACCTTTTTTCTTGTGGGGAGCCGTGGTCGCAATATGCACAGGTTGGAAGACACTGTGAGGCCTAGAATAGTTGGGTTTTGTAAGTGTCAAATTAAAGGTTGGTGTTTACGTTGCAGTGAGTCATGTTGATTTGCGTCCTTGTAACTCTGTCGCGACGAATTGTCAGGCTAGATGCCTTCCCATTATCGATCTTGCGGAACCGTCTGTTCATGCGCTGTCCCCACCCACTCATCCGACCATTTGTGCATTCAGCAAAAAGAGGCACCCTCTTCGGATGTGTTTGACACCTATTCAACAAAATTTTTCCCATGATGGGTTTCTTTTTCGAATAAATAATGCCAAACGAACGGTCGACTCGACAGAACTATGCCGTGGCCACGTGGGTCCTGGTTGTGGTCGCTGGCACGTTCTGAATGTGTCATCGATTTAAAATTTAGACTAACCTCAAATACCGATGCAAAGTCTCCGTTGAAATTGACGAAGCTACTTTACGAGAAACACCAAACCAACTGCGTTGCTAGGCGTCCGTCATTTGTTGGCGTCATCAAATGCATCTTTAGACGGCGTACACGTGTCTACCGTTGTTGTGAGTGCAGGCAGATTTTGAATATGCAGGCAGTTTGATAGGCCGGACAGCAGGAAACTACGACGCCTGTGTTTTTGTACCAGAGTAATTCACTGCATTGTGCAGCCACGCACACGTGACCATTTAAAGGGGCGTGGCAGAGCCACGTGCGATGCCCACGCATCGATTGCGCCCAAAGGCTTGCTGGAAGTCCTCCCACAAGCACCCATGAAGTCCAGCTTCGAGGATCCTTGTGTTCGGTACGTTCGCGTCCCCTAACCCTGACGGTACCTTGGTAACGGCATTTACCTTCCCGGGCGTCGTTTTTTTGTCATGGTAACGAAATTTTCGTTTCTAAATTGGTGTCAAATATCTCCATGTTTTCACGGTCCTCGCATGCTACGGCACATTTGAGTACAATTCACTCAAAAAATGTGAGCATGACTCACTCGCATCGCACCAGTCTACTCCCAGAAAAATCGATAATTATTATTGGGCAAAGAACCCTTCGAATGGCTGATCGGTAGGCGTGGTTTTTTTGAAGCGGCGAGCAGCTAGAATACGCAGACCGATCGTGGTTTATTTTGGCACGCGGCGTTGCCGTCGTTTCAGCCTGACTGCGCGCTGTTTACGCGCATCCAAAATGCAATCTACTAATCTCACCACAAGCATCTAATGCCAAGCAAATGCGGCTTTAATCATAGTGCATAAATGATTGCAAAAGTGTTAGTATTTGTCGAAATTTTCCAAGAAAAATCCACTTAATCAACCCAACTATTGCGTTAAAGAAGCGCCAATCACTGAAGTCACTACTTTCGCTCGACGGCCTGCTTTGACTTGTAATTTTTTTAGCTAAATATTCTCGTTATTACCACTGATTGATCAAGTCAAAGTTTCTTAAATAATATATTTTATTTCTTGAACTCGAAATGTGTGCCTGTATCATGACTCGTGCACCGGTTGGATAAACTTAGCAACTGAGGGATATGTTGTCTTGATTCACTATTAGTTTCAATGACGAATTCGGTCTGTTCACGAAATCTATGCGTTACCTAGATCTTCGACCTGTGCTGTCGACATTCCTTGTGCATATTGTGTATACAACGCTTAAAAGTGCAGCTGTTGTATGCATGCGATGGATTTAATCACTTGTTACTTGAATTCTTTAATGGCCAAGCCAAAAGGTGAACGTAATGTTTATTATCAAAACCTTTACACACATTTTTAAATCTGGCGGTGACACCTTAACTCGACTGTGATTGGTTCGTCACGAAGTGTTTCTTCATGAATAAGCTGTTTGCCGTATTATGGCAATGCACAGAGGGCTTGCGGACGTTGACTGTTTTTTTTAATCGAATCTAAAGGTTGGCTCATTACGGCGACATCACTGAGCACAACTCAAATCCAGTAACATTCGACGGTGCCAGTCATGGAACCACGAGGGCCTATAGTTCAGGGGCTTCGCACTACCACATCTACGATTTGGAACGCCAGCGGACACGCTTGATTCACAAGCAGACCCTCAGCCACATGAAGGCCACCCTTGGTATGACCCCCGGTGACGCGATGGAACGCATTAAGACAAGTCTCTCAGCGGCCACGAGCCCACTTGACCGAAATGTGCGCCGTCTCGCGCCCAAATCCATTTCCTCTGGACAGAGTGACTCATCTTCGCACCTGCCATCTACTGCAATGTCTGCGCACTTGGGAGAAAAGCACCATCGACAAGGCAGGCTTCCTCAAAATAAGCAGGGATATGTTTTTTCCCCATAAATCTGGGTTTGGTAATTGCTGTCGTTGCGGTAGACTGAACGGTTTTAAACTTGGCGGTATTAAACATTTCAGCTTACTTAAACAAGCGATTAAATCGAATGCATCGAATTTATGCGTTACCTCGGGTTTTCTTCATCTCGTAGGTACACGTCTCCAGAGATTTGTTATTCGTCCGCGCGAACACCCACTTGTAAAGGTAAGCCCACGACAGTTGCAGCAGAAAACATGCCACCTGAAAAAGTTAAAAGTGCAACCACATGAAAAAAATTACGAAAGAACCAATCGGGACGGCAAATATGGCCGTAATACAAATTCATAACTGAACAACCTCCAATTTGACCATGTCTCAAAACATGACTACTGATAAAATGCCAGTAATATTTATTTTACGAATTGTTTTTATTCTAAATGTGCAGATTGAAGCTCAGCGGAGCGAGGGTAATAGCCTTAAGGAGTCAGAAAGCGCTCCATTAGCAGCCGACACGACCTCCCAATGTGGACGTTCAACCACACCCATTCGTAGAGCCTCAAACAACAGCAAAGTCACTCGTGGAGTAACCCTTTTCCCTTCGCTGCTCAAAGCCGTGAACCCTCAGGGGGCTACTGAGCGCTACGAATCCGGTGATGACCACTGCACCCTTAGTTTGACGACCTCGAATATCTCTGGAATGTTCCAAAGAGGGTGAGGATGATATTTCAGCTTCTTTATACTGAAAAAACATGTTAAAACAGCCAATTATGGTTGGAGCGGACCTCATTGGTTGATTCTCTGGATGACATCGATTAGTGCATTTGCTGTACTTTAGCTCGCAGACCTCGACATGTTCACTGCCAAGAGATTTTCCCTCCTGCCTAAGCACAGCCATGGAAAGTGGCAGCTACCTAGGCCAGTCCACACCAAGGGATTGCACTGACGGTAACTACCAATCACACGTGTACCCCGCAGCCAATCAGCTGCCGGATCACCTTGACGTCACCAAAACCTCCCCTATCGAGGTCTCGGACATGCTTTCGCCAGCTGTCAATACAAATTCTTGTACAGGGAGTATGTTGGAGTATCCACACAAGCAGCATGCGGTGTGTAGCAAGACGGTGGTTGTGATTGACGACACGGCAACGGGAGTTGGCGGAGCCAATCACGTGACGGCTGCCAATGGCATCACCGGTTCAGACGCCACACCCAGACAGAGCGCGTACAAGGAACCAAACGGGCCCAACGTACACAGGAAGGTGAGTCTGATGTCTATTAACCTCCTGGTGTTCTCTGATATACTGACGTAGACGCTTGGTCAATTCCTCTCAACGTGAGAACTGGTGATGCTCTTTGATAAGCGTTTCCAATAGTAACGGTAACTAAAACAAGAAATTGTTAGAGGAGATCTGGCTTTTGAGATGCCCACAAGGCGAATTAAACTTGTTGGCTTCTTATTGATCGATATTTCATGCAACAAACGACGTGATTGGCGTTTTGAAAAACTAGGTCCACCTCGCGATCCTGGTTCACCCTACAGCGACGCCCTCGAATTACCATGGTACCCCGGGGGGCTACCATCGCGGGGTCCTGACCAATTCAATCAACACGTCCACAACCGAGTGCAACCTAAATTTGACTAGCTCCACGTTCGCGAGCGAGGAGATCACCGCAGACCAGGGTTCCAGTGTCTTCGACGACCAACGAACTGACGTCTCTGAGGACTACGAGGACGAGACGATCCAGCCACCGGAAGAAGCCCTCGTGGACACCGGGCCGATCCCCGTGCCTCGTCTGTCACCGATTTCTGAATGCACCATCACCACGAGACCATCAAGTCCTGTGAGCCAGAACAATGAGAACTGTGACCTGGAGGGGGTTGATGCTATCGTGAAGTCGCCGCTCTGTGCGTCACCAGTAGTGGTGGAGTGTGGGGTGACGAGGATTCAGTCACCCCCACAACCCGTAGCTACGAGGGTGCTGGTTGAGAAACCCTCTGAAGATGTGGTCACCGAGGAAGCCTGCACTTCAATCTCCCCGGTTCCTTGGGAGGCAGAGAAAACGAGTTCACTGTCAGAACCTGTTGACTCATCTGTGGCTCTGCAATGCTTACAAGGCCATTGGCTACCTGTAGTCATCTCACAGCAACTCTTCGCGTAGGTCACATCTAACTAGCTTCTGGAAGTTGACCAAATTACAAAGTCTTCGATTGTGCTTCACCAAATCCCACAGAACACCTCAACTACCACCAATTTTATCCAACTACTTCTTCAAAAATATCTGCGCATAAGCACAATCTTTAAAATCTTTTCAAGGTCACTTCTTTGCAAGGTTTGGTAAATTTGCCGGATGGTTGAGCTAATCTGCTTTACCATGAGTTTTATTGATTAGTCGTCAGGCTCGCGCCTAAGACTTCACTCAAATGCAGATATGGGTTTAGCAGAAAATCAATATTTATTGATTTTTTGTTGGCTGTGTCGAGAAACCTACTGATTACTCGTGCCAAAAGGCGATTATTTTAAAGTATGCATTCAGCAGGATTTTCACTAATTATTTACGCTGTTGTTGAGGAATTTCGAAACTCAATTTCTTTGCACGGTTTTATAAAGATCCAGTCGCGAGGAGGTCAAAGTCGAACCGGCCAATGAAGGTTCTTCAGATCGAATTAAAGCCTGTTGGGTTATTCCTACTATAGCGGCAAAAACAGTCCTCCTTAATGATGGCTTCTTCGTAGCTGAGGTTGGCGGCCATCTTGTGTGCGAGGAGTGCACGATTAGTCCCCCACGGAGACCGCAGGAGGTCTCCGTGTGTGCCGAGGGTTGTGCTGTCGCATTCCACAGCCCCACAAGTGTCTTTATGCCCGCGGTGTCCCTCCAATGTGCTGAAGAAGTAAGCACCACAGATCGCTGGCTCCGAAAAAGGAAAAAGCGAGCCGTGCTCGGCGAAGAACCCACATCCACAGAGTGGGCCATCAAGCACACAAACCTCTCCACAGAAGGCCTGGGAGTGGTGCTGGTGCACACCGTGCCGAGGGTGTCGTCGAGCGAGACCATTCGTATCTCCTTGAACCAACGAGCTTGCAGTCCCACAGGGAGGACCACCATCGGTCTTTCGATGTCAACCGCCAATCAGAACAACGCTTCTCTGAAGATTTCGGGATTGCAAGAGGCAGACATTAGAATTGTCCTACGAAGGTACAGTCTGACTGAAAGCAAAGCGGAATAAGCAAACCCCGTTTAATTTCTTTTCGGTATCCCACATATTTAATAGCAAACACGGCCTTTTGCACCACCAACTAAACAAATTCTCACTTTGTAGGAACGTCTGAAGCACCCGCGTCCGAACAGGGGAATCGCGTCGGTCTTCGACCCCCGAACAATGGAACTTTCAGTTACTTTTAATTTCCATAGCCCTGAACCTCTAGCGGTCTCCCATTTGTGTACACGTGAACTTTCTAATACGTTAAATATCACCGTACTAGAACCCCAAGTTCGTCTCTTGCTTTACACCCAAGCACAGGCCACGCCGCGTGACGAACGTCCCAAAACCCAGAAAAAATAAGACCGTCAACAGCAATCATTACGCATGTCTATATGTACAGAAAACGGGTATAAAAGGGTATGTACACGTATGGGGGAAAAGCGCAAGAAGGCGCCGTCTACTTCTTGACGGACTTTTTGGGGGTCCTCTTGACAGCAGGCTTGACGGGTTTGGCGACTTTGGCCTTCTTGACAGCCGCGGAAGGCTTCTTCGATTTGGCGACTGCCTTGGGCTTTGTGGCGGCACCAACAGCCTTCTTAATCGACTTATCCTTCGTTGGCTTGGAAGCGACGACCGCCTTTTTCTTCGGGGTTGCAGTCTTCTTCACGTGTGCCGCCTTCGACTCCTTTTTGGGCTTCTTCGTCGCGATGGGCTTCTTTTCGACCTTCCGCGAGATCTTGAAGGAACCGTTGACACCGACGCCCTTGACACGAACCAGATTACCGGCGTCGGTGGCAGTTGAGAGCGCTCGACGGACGTTGGAGTCGACGACCTTCTCGTCGACCACGTAGTGGGCGTTGATGTACTTGATGATAGCCTGTCGGCTCGAACCACCTCTCTCCTTCAAGGCAGCGATGGCCTCGATAATCATCTTCGCGAAGGGCGGATGCGTAGCTGGAGCCTTGGGCACCTTTGCCTTCGATGGGGCAGCAGCAGTAGTAGCAGCAGCAGCGGCAACCATTGAAACTTGCGCAGCGAACAACCCGCAACACGGCGTTGCGCCGAATCACTAGCCTTAATATATATGCCGGTTGCTAGCTCGCATCGAAGCACACTCCACGCGCAAGCGCTAAAAAGGCATTGCGCGCATTTAGGACCTCAAATTTTCAGGGTTACCTCATAATTTTCTCAATTATTGGTGCACTCAAGTAAAATACCGAGTTTTTTAATTATAAAATAAATTTAAGAAACATTTCCACGTGCCTTCAGTGTAGGAAAGTTCAACTTCACTCTATAGTGTAGAAAATATAGCTTGTTGAATGCCGATATCACAGGGAAGAAATTTTACCGATAGGGCGAGATAATGGATTTAAAAAGAAACCAAACTAATTACGGGGAAATCTCCTACGGTTTCAATATTCTAAAGGGCATTTCTAGCAAACATTACAGAAGCTTAAGCTTCATCACTATCCAGTTACGCAAAAACGCTCTTTGAAATGAGGCATCTTGAGTAAATTATTACTATAAGTTCAGCCGTTGCATTTTTCAAGATAACTTTGCCAGGCAAATTTCACCTCGTTTGAGACAAAATCGAAGAAACTTTAGAGAAAAACTATGCAATGTAAGATGTAGTAAGTTTTATTTCAAAATTTTCGACTATTTCGCAAAAACTAGCAACATTTCTTGAGTGTAGTTTCAGCTGGCACATGATTGGCTCGTTGTGATTCATCGAAATTAATTCTTCAAAAACCTGAATCATTGACGATTTTTCGCCAAATTATGTTACTTTTAGCTTGCTTTCACTCTTCCCTACACATGAGGCCTATTTTCGCCTCTTATTAATCAATCAAAGCCTATATTTTTATCAGCGTGTCGTTTGGCGAATCGTAGAGCGTGGGAATTTCCTGTCCTGTTTTTCGTGGTTCCTCCGATACCTGGAAAACCGCAGAACAGGCTTGATCTTTGTCCAGTCTTTAACTGCGTTAAATAAATATGCGAATATTTCAAAATATGAGTTAGGTTAACACATCTCCTTCAAGTATGTACGCAGGCTGTTCACAGGTGCCCAATTAATGCACCTTTCCTTAAACGGTGGTGCTGCATCTATCTACTTTTGGGTCGATATTTCATTATAACCGCTATACTTCGACTCGAAATTGTCCGGGAATGTGCAAAATACCGTCGTGGCTGTGACTGCCGTTGGGACTAAGTGAATGGAACTGCCATCAGAGAAGTGTGAGGAACTAGGGACAGCGTCAAATGGTGATCCATGAGTCACCACTACGCTTGACCCCACAAATTCCCAACTCGATTAGCATTGGTCATGGCTATTTCCAATCGTGGTGCAAGAGTCATAATGCGAGCTGGATGTCGCTTGCGCTGACTGAATGAGAGTGGGGGTGTGTGTGTGTGTGAGGCCCAGACAGTACCAAACACCTCACTTTTAACATTTGACATTATTTAATGAAAACCCTGAATTCTATATCGTGCAAATTGCCAGCAATAAAAACCGCTTCACGAAACTCCTCTTCCCGAATGGTTTTGCCTCTTGGCTACCGCTAAAATGTCCTCTGGTTGTGTATGACGAAATCGCGGTGTGAGATCGACAAACAGTGGGGCCGTTGTTATCGTGGATACCGTTTATTTCAGCACACATGTTTTCGAATCGGAATGACGTGATTCGTGGACTTACGTCTCGATAAGATGAAGTCATGGAACTGGTGTGTTGAAAGCCTACATGCGGTCTTGCATTGCCGATGCTCTTAACTTCATCCTCTTTGCTCAAATCAAATTAAAATGTGAACTAAAGGAGAACATTTTTATTCAATTCATCTAGCTGTTGTGCACATTAAATGGATGGCTAGTTAAATCATCATTTCTGAGTGAAAATCCCATCTAACTCTAAACTCGCAACGTCCACTCAAATTTATTCGCTTAAATTTTTGAAAGGCGTTCCGTTTTTTCCCGGTATATTGAGGCAACTCATGAAGGCTTCCCAGAATACGAGAGGACTACATCCTGTGCGGAAGGTCTTACTGCACGGACCAAAGGATTGAGTTCAAGAAAGGGTCCAAAGCTAAAGTCAAGGTGGAACTTCAATAGATGCTCAGACGTGCCTACTTACATGGCTCATCGATCTGCGATCGATTAGTTTAGTAGTGTTGCAGTGAACAAGTGACGGTAGAGTCGTAATCAAGTGAACAGATCTCGGGTGAATAGACGCTACAACTCACGGTGTTAACTTGCGTGTCTTGGGGGATGTTTTTGTCCTCAACAGCAGCTAGTGGACTACAGTGGTGATGGATGGCAATTAATGCAACTCATTACACCCAATTCCAAAGTAAGGGCGTGTTTGGTAAACGGAATGTTTTTGCATCTGATGCAGCGAGGACGATTGCACACCCAATCCATACTCCATACCAAATATTTTATTCGCCAAATAAACTAATTGTGCGTTTTAAATACAAGTCAAAAGTCCACCTTTTTAGGAAGAATGAGTTGTGTTGGAGTAAAAAACGGCTGCACAATTTCCATCATTCTTTAAAACGGAATCACTTAAGTTTTGTGTTTGTTCTGCATATTCCCTATTTGGCCAAGGAAGAGGCGGTTTCAGTTCTTTAATCTGAAACGTTCTTTTCCTCAAAGGAAATTCTCCGTGGGGCCAAGAAGCTGGTAGTTTTCCGGTTACACTTCTGGGGAATATGATGGATGCGTTTGTACGTCGTCTTAGTTGATTTTGTGCCAATGTGATGCCGCATAATCATCATCATTATGGCAGGTGACACAATTTCGGGAGATTAGTGTTGATCTGGGAAGCTGTGTGCACTGATCTTCAGCAGCAGTAGTAGTTCCATCTGGATTAAGAACGTCGCAGTGAATAATTCCTTGCAAAACGCCCCACACGCAAAATCTGCTTGGTATAGCTATAATCATAACATTGTTGGCGCTCATGAAATCGTATTCACTACCTTTCTCCACTGATAGTTTGCCGACAGGTTATACCTGTTCCTAATCTGGTCATTAGTACACTGAAATTTGACCTAATTTTGGGTTCATTTTAACATTTAGCTTGTTCCAATCACCAAATTGCAAATGTTCCGACCTAAATTGCTAAGCGGTTGATTTAGGATCAACTTCCGACCCTTGTTTTGTTTGAATCTGCCTCATGGATTAAAATCACTGGGCCTAACTTTGCTCACGTCACGCTAACATGTTTTAATTTTCAGTAGTGAACTTGGATAGGCAAAAACTATTACTATTTTCGTCATTAGTGATAGTCCACCTTATTCACAATTTAGCCTATAAATTTAAATTGATCCACTCAGTTTCCTTAACAATGCGTGTTGTGGAATTTGGAGAAACTTTCATCACGTCGGGGTCACCAATTGTTGTGGGCACCAGCATGTGGTCTTGAACCACGCCGGGGTCACGGAATTAGCCCTGGTCCGATTACGTTTCCTTGATGCCCGCGATGAAGAAAAAGACCGGAGAGGACGTGAACACAACCGTTAATTTCAGGGCTCAACCGCTTTGGTGGCGTTGTGTCGTGGGTGGCATTTGCGCGTGGGTATTCATACCTCGGATGTGTGAGTCATACACGCGCTAATATCGAGACCTAGGTGTGAGGATAATCCAGCATAAATTTTCGTGTGAATGAGGAGGGAGTTGAGGATCCACTACATGCGCATTAAACCGGCTAATTGTCAGTTCGTGTCGGTTTGCGATAGTTACCCCTATAAGAACGTATCGTTTAGTAAAACTAGGTTCCACAATATCGATTAATTGTTGAATTAATGTTATCAGGGCCAGCAAAATGACTCAAAGTTATTTTGATCGCATAAATAGGGCAAAAATTTCCCAGAGATTAGCCCAATGCTATCAAAGGAAAGTTGTAAGCTCAAATGTCTGATGCGTTAGTTTATTTTCAAACGACATCCACCCAGTGAAGGTGACTTTGGTTTCAGCAGAACTCGACGTACGCAGTTAAATGTTTAGCTTTTGTGGAATCGTGCAAACAAGACCGTGTGAGAATTGTGCAATAAGCAGATTTCAAACGTGTCCCCATGGCAGAGAAAAGAGTCGTCAAATTGTTATTGTAGATAAGTATCTAACCCAGGAAATGGCTCCTTGTTTAAATCACTCAAAGATTCGATTTTTTTTATGAAGCTTGATTTATCGCCAATTCTTTCTCACAGAGAACAGCATTATTGCTCACTACATACTGGGATTTACTTACGCAATTCACTTCTCTATATAAGCTGAGAGCTGCTGAAATGAGTATAACGATTCATTTTCGAAAAATTGTTATTACCGTACATTTGTGAGACGAGAAATAATGCCTACACAATGTGGGGCTTACCATCCACGCATTCTTAATAATGATTTCAACCTTCAAAGGACGTGTTAAAAGAGATTTTAGGTATTTGCATTATTTTTTGCGGAACGTGAGGAAGCAAGAAATTTTACCTAGACTATAATCCGGCTCAAATCAGCAGTAAATGTGTGTATAAGAGTTTGAAAAGGCACAGTTTTCGAAGTCAGACATCCCTAAGACTATGCTTGCTAAGTGTAATGGATAAATTTGTATCTCGTACCAGAATTTTGAATAGACGCGTATTTAAATCGACCATCGCCATCTTATTGGTTCACACACATCATTCTGCATATTCAAATCAACCGCCGTCATCTTATTGGTCTACGCCCCATAGGTAGCTCCATACGCCTTCATCAGTGTCAAGGTCACCCAAGGCATTTATTATTTATTTATTTTAGTTTGCGCGGTTCTCTGAATGAAGTCTTGCATTGATCTCTGTTGTTTAACTTTGTGGTTAGAGTTGGTAAGGGACAATACTCGTTATCTGGTGAATTGTTGGAGTCCGCAGATTTCCGTCCAACGCAACAGTCGTCAAAACTGCTGGTTATTGGACAGCGCTTTTGTTAAATGTTCTGTAAATGTTCTGTTAAATGCCATCCGTTTTAAGTGGCATAAAATCGCTACTAGAGCCACAAATTTAGTTTTCATGTGAAAGATTTTACCTGATATATTTTATTTCATTATGTAACACACCAAATTACTGAAATAACCAAGGTAAAATAAGTGAAGTCTAATAGTACCAGTCACGCGATAGGTGGAAATTACTGAAGTTATGTTAATGGATTTTAAAAGTAATTTCTGAGAACAAATTCGATCCTTACCCTCCTTTTTAATGCAAATTTAATTAAAATGCAGCTCTTAAATGGACAAATTGAACTTATTGACCCTGGAATCAATTATTTTGTTTAAACTGGCCAATAAACTTTTCTACTCAACTACTTATTGTTTTATTATTTTGTCACAGCTAGGGGTTGGATTAAAGGCGTTAGGCAGCCTAATTTTTGGCTAATTTTGTGACGCTCAAAGTTGCGCAGTCGTGACAAAAATAATGTCAACTATTCGTCGATAGAAATCGGTGCTCCTTTGCTTTTTTGGAAATAAAACGAATGAAAAAACACCAACAATGCATAAATCTTCCACTGACTAAATAGTTAAGCTTCAAACTTCCCAACCTGGAGACTTCAGCAAGAGAGTAATTAACTTTATATATACTTTATCGACACAAGTACACCAACGAAACATCTTAGAAATCAATCAGGCGAAGTAGAACTTGAATTAACATTTCAGAGATATGTTTTCGAAATCGAAGCAGCAGACGCCTCGTCAATAGAGATGTGATCACCGTTCATAATGTATCTACGTGTAGCGGATTAACAGCGATCGCGCCTGAGTGAGTCCTGTTCACTGACCTGACGGTAACAATGACTCATCTCCTTTCCATTGGTTACTGTTATCAGATGCCTGCATCCGTTCACTCATCCACACACTAAGACACACCTGGCTGGCGTGACGCTAATAAACGGTCGTGTTCACTGTCGCCTCTTTTTCCACTCTACTCGGGTTGATACGGGCTGTTAACTAGAAGGTTATAAGGTAGTGCTAGACCACAAGCCACTACAAGCTGTTCTCAAGCTACCTTAAAGTAAAGCCGTTTTGCTCATAAATACAACGGAAACACTTGACTGCGTATTCTTCGAATTAACCTTGAGCATTAAGCGTGACTGCGCAGCCAACCTTTTAGTCCCAAAAGCGGAGTATGTACTAGTGTGTGCATTATCCAGCCACAGTGCAGACGCAAATTTCGTCTCAGGTGTGCTTTGGCATATTGAAGGGTTGAGCAGGTTTCGCAATCGAGACTTACAGACTACCTCGAAAAGCAAGTAAACTAAGAGGCAGCAAGAATTTCGAAAAAAATAGGTTGACATAAATTGCCAAAATCAAATCTCATCCAAGTCGGTGAATGGGAAGAAGTGTCGCGTGATGGCCCTACCACTGGTTGGTGCAAAACAGAGAAGAAGGTTCAGCAGTCTCCGAGCCAACCAAAGGGGCCACAAATCAATAAGTGCCGACTGTCCGCATCCCAAACTCCAAGGCTGCAACACAAATCCTGACAAGGACTCACACATTAGACACGGCTGGTGACGAGAACTGCCCAATGACCAGTATGCCTCGATTCGAGAGAACCAGGCCAGCCAATTGGACACGAAGGCGGCAAAAGTAAGGAATCGCAGATAACGTGGTTGAGGATAGACGTGCTCATCCACCTCTTCCTCCGCGTCCTCATCTTGACGAGGAATGGGAACGCGGTAGAAGGGGGAAATGGCTTCAATTGGGGTCATCCACAGAATACCGGTCAGGTGAGCCTTTGGACCACGGAGTGTCGCATCAGATTGAGCAGTGGTGACGGCGGTGACAAAGCCCGTCAAGACAACATTCGCATGTCAGGCAGCGCAATTTTGGAACATAAATGTTGAGTTAGTAGGACGCTAGATTTTCAAGTCACATTAAACATCAACGTAAACACAAGTACACCGCGTTACGGCAGTTGATCATAGATAAGAAGGTGGAAGTTTACCATGGGGTCAAAGAGAACAAGGTTCTTCACCTCACGGTGTGCAGAACAAAATCTACTGACATCTGACAGCAGTCGTCCGGCACTAACTCGCCTCTTTTATCCACTCTTCTAGGGTTGAAACGGGCTGTTAACTAGAAGGTTGTAAAGTAGTGCTAGACCACAAGCAAGACCACCGCATCAACAATATGCAAACGAGCATTGAGCTGCACTTTTTAAACACAAATCATTCCTGAGGTGATTGAACACTTACAACATCCATCCAATCAAATACGTGGAAGGCGCTTGGCGGAAATGCGAAGTAAATCACACTGACCTTGAAACCACCTAGCACATAAGCAAGGAACCGAGTCAAATAGCAGTCAAAGTTATTGATTTTGCATCCGTCTTCTTGTTTAAACCACTAACGACAGTTTTGGATTTACAGATTAAGGGGTGGATGCATGATGTTAAAGCATGTTTAGTCATTCAAGGAAGCAATTTTAAGCAGGCTGGAACCATTATCGCGACAGATCACAAGCCTTCAACAGCCTGTCAAGTCATTTATAGGTTTCAAAAAAAATCAACTGAGGTACGGGTGACTGCTGACTCAGGCATCCGAACTATTGGAACCATTTCAATACGGTTTAACGCAGGCTTCCTTGTTTTATTTGGTCTTCGAGTATAAAATACTGCCACATCTGTGTGAGAATTTACAGCGTTAATAATATTAAAAATTTTCATTAGTTTAGTCCACGCAATTACGAAGCGAGCAAAATTATGCCCACCAGGACCTAAGTCCCGGCTGTTGCACATTTTTATTGAATGGTTGGAGTGGTCCGTGGTGGTCAATTCAGGAACCCTTTAAACAACTCTGAGATTTTTTCAACCGGGTAACCTTGCAAATAGCTTGGAGGTGCGGTAGACTACTTCGTGCGAATGAGAATGCTGTCAGCTTTTCTTACAATTCCTTCCTAAACTTGTCAGTTTCGAAACTTAAAGCCCGAACAAAGGTTTGTTCATGTTAGCTACAAAACTGTTGAACTCCCAGGCTGTTATTTGATTTGTCTGTTCGGGTCAGGCCGTTTCCTAGGGTGAAGAAGACTGGTGCAACAGACACGCCTTTCCTGACCAATCACAAACCAGAACCACATGCCAGGAGCCGTTAATCCGAGTCCATCACGCTGACTACGCCGCTCTTTATATACTGCTCCTCATTCGTATCTTTCTGGTTGGCTGCTTATCTTCCTCGCATGCCATTGGAACACAGAGAGACAGAGGATTGGCTGAGGCCAGCGTGGTCCAATATGTCTGCGCCCCTATACGTCGCTACACAATTCAGATAAACGAAAAGGACATGTTAGGTGTAATACCATTCTTGTCCATTGATTGCCGAAATCGTGTGACCAATAGGGCAGTCTGTGATTAGCTTTACATCAAACATCCCCATTTTATCGCTAGTCTCTGTGCAGTGAGCCATTTTTGAAGTCAAATTGTTTGACGCAGGATGTAATTCTTATGACCAGTACTTGGTAAACAGGATTGACAAACTGTCTTCGTATAAGGGATTTGCATTTCTCAGTAAATTAAATGACAATTTACCACGACAACGAGGAGGTTTCGAGAATCGGTGGTCTCATTTCTACAAATGCCACCGAACTACACAGATCTCAGTGGTACTGAGGGTGTTAATTTGACAGATTCGCAAATTTTGGGCTAAGACAGTAAATTTGGATAACATGGCTTCTCCCTTTATTCACGAATTTAGGCCTACACCGTTTGACATCGTTTCAGTTGAAGCAAGGAATACTTGTAGTGGCCTGTGGTCTAAGCACTACCTTACAACCCTCTAGTTAACAGCCCGTAACAACCCGAGAAGAGTGGAAAAAGACAGGCGACAATGAACACGACCGTTTATTGGCGTCACGCCAGCCAAGTGACTGTCTTGGTGTGTGGATGAGTGAACGGATGACAGGCATCTGATCCAGTAACCTGTAGTGGGCCCCGGTACGGTTTTAGAAACCACACCGGGGCCGACAATCAACTAATTTATTGATGCAGCCGTGTGTGTGTACGAGATAACAAGTACGTTTATATAGCCTTGCTAAACGTCGATCCCTGAGCGAACATAGTTAGGTGAAGTTCATTCACGTAAATCAACTGAATCATGTTCGTTCGCGTGCTGCTCACCACAAACCAATGAAAACGGGATGAGTCACTGTCGCCATCAGGTCAATAACCAGGGTTCACTCAGGCGCGATCGCTGTTAATCCGCTACATACTCAGTTAAGCTGCCTGTGTTTTCGGACTTAATTTTAGCTGAATTAGCAAGGGAAACGCTGAATTCCTCATAAAACCTGAATATTCCAAGCCCATTCACTCGTTCTTCCCTAAAATTACCTAAATTGGTATCCATAGGTTAGCACAATACACTTCATCTACTGGCTATTCCTTAATAACTTTGATTCCGAGCAAGGAGCACACGTACATTTGGAATCGCATGTCCGCCTCGCTCAAATCTGACGCCCCCATAATAGCAGATTTAAGTATTCTAGTAATTCTGTATATGAATACATGTATATATAGGTATCATTCTAACAAGAGCATTAAGAAAGTTCGCAAACCAAGAGTGGAACTTAAAGCAAACAAGAAATCAGCGAGTGTTGTGTGAAACGAGAGACAGAGAGAGAGAGAGAACGGAGAGAAGGCGGGAGGCTGCAGCCTAGGCTAGGAAAGGAACGAAAGCACATCTGGGTGAATAAGCGGGCAGGCGCGGGACTCTGTGGACGAAAGCAGGAGGACGACCTCACGCGTCTCGAAATTGCGTTGCTCTCCACACCTCTCCGCGTCTCGTCTACGGTGTGACTGGGAGAATGAGGTCAGGTGGCATTGTGGTGGAACGCATTTAGTCTACAAGAACGAAAGCACACAATTAACGCGATTCCGTGGTATCCACAGCATCTCTAGCTTGGGTGCCCAAGAGGTGGATGCAGCTCAAATCTGCTCCTTTCTTGACATTCTAATCAACCAGGACTCAAACCCGAACCTCTTAGATGGCGATGATGATTGTGCTGGCAGCCGATGTGCTCACCTGTTTGGTCATTCATCTCAGCCTACCCATGTCGTTCCTATAAACTGACAAGTGTTGTGGAATAAATCTACAAGAAAACTCTTCAAAATGTAAACAATTATTTGCAATAAAGACAAGACATCACCCATTGGTATAAGCAATTTTGCTACATTTATTTGCGATTGGCCACATCTGGGCAACCAATAAATTGCATTCAATCAGTATTAGTAAATTCGACTTAAAGCAATAGCGATTTGGCAAAAATACCAATTCATGCACGAAATTCAACATTCTAGTGTTGGAATTTTCTGTGATCTGGTTCATTCACTACGTAGCTACCGGTAGGTACAGACATGCAGACGGGCATGAGAACGAAAGTGAATGAAATACCAGATAGTTTTTGTCGGTGTAAGCGCGTACCTGCATGCAGAGCTTGGAGGAGGGTTTGGAGAGAGGGAGGTTGGGGCGGAACCGATGTTGAGCCATCGACTAGCGCTGGGTTGGTGGGCGTTGGTCGGTTCCTCGAGCACAGCACATGCGAGTTCTCATGCCGGACCTAGATTTGGGGGGGGGTGTGGGGTGGGGAGGGGGTGGGGGGACCGGCTGGGCCTACGGAAGTGGGGATGTGTTCTAAGCTTTGACTTACTAGGACCACATGGGGTGACACAAGTCTGTTATCCTCACCTTGACGTCAAGCCATCCAACTCACAGGAAACCACCAATGCAGTGAGAAGATTGTGGACGCGTGGGCTCGCGTGTGTGTGTGCGTGTGTGTATCGGTGTGTGTTTGTTTTCGTGTGTGCTCAATCGATCGGAATCATCGCTGTCTCTGTTGCACGGGAATGTCCTGAGCTCGTTAAAAAGTGATTGAAATGCAAAAATATCGAAAGCAAACAAAACAAAACGGGGTTTAAATAAAAAGGAATCTTTGCTGAAAGTGGATAGTGGCGAGTGCCTGCTGAGAAGAAACGCCACTCGAAAAAAATGGAATTATAGGTGCGCTGGGCCGAAATACACGGAGCCGAAAGATGTCGGGGGTTTACTTAGGCTCAGGCGGAGGTAGGACGTCAGCTAAGTTGATCACCTCAAAGCCTTCTTCTGTTTCCTCTTCAACTGCACTGCCCAATTCCGTCGAAAGTGGTGAAGAAAAATCCTTCGGACTAAATGGACCAGCCATTGGGGTAACTGGCGATGCGATTTCGGGGATGTCTTTGGTGTCAGCTCGGTGGATGATAACAGGCGAAGAGGACTGACTCTTCAAGGGACTTTCTATTGTTGAGGTCTTTGGATTCAGGCTTCCTTTGAATTCATCTTCAGACACATCGAAAACTGTGGAACCAAGGTTTGAGTCTGTGGGAGAAATTGGCGCAAGCACTTGTCCCAGATTTAGAGACGTACTGCTTGCAGATACTGGAAATCGTCGAAATGATTCTTCTTCCGTATCAGCCTTCTTCAATAAAGCTTCGTCGTTACTTGTGGAACGAGGGATAGACATTTGCGGTAATTCAGTGGACATTATTAGTGGTGGAGCGGGGCTCGTGAACGGCAAAAATAGAGCCTCAGATTGCGAAGGAGGCTGCGTTGAGGCCCTGCTTCCGCTGGCCATCGCAGCGCCGCTGTCTTCCAACGAATCGGTCATTTGGCGACTGTAATTTAATTCGGACGATAAAGAGCTGTCACCATAGCGTGCTTGCTGGCTGTGCTGGTGGAGGGCTTCAAGTGAATCTGCAGAGGTCTCCATGAATTGCGGAAAGTCTTCACCTTCAGATGAATCTGCTTCACCGAGTGAATCGTGGTCTCTGCTGAAGCGCTGTTCAAGCACATCACGTGCACCACGAATGACATCACGGATTCGGTCGATTGGTAGAGATTCACGTTGACTAGAACTTCCGGCTAGTGAATCGTGGATGGAAGACTGGGCCAGGGAGTCTGCATCCCCAGCTACTTCAGAGGAATCTGTCTGTCTGGACGTCTCTAGACTCTGACACATTTGTTCAGCTAAAATGTCCTCGTAAATTGTATCAATGGGCTTGTGGGCTGGCGGCTGCTGGTGAACGGACTCTTGGCTGCTTGCACACGCCTGTTCTTCCCGAAGGAATTCAGAAAGGGAGGACTGAGAACTATCCTCTGCGATCTTTGTTCTTGATGGCAGGTCACCGCTACTCGCCGAAGAGGATTTAGCGGCGTCGGCTTCAATTCGTTCGAATTCAGAGAGAGAACTGCTTGCTTTGCTGCTTGAACTTTTACGCCTCTCAGAAGAGGTCTTTTGAATGGAGTCTGGTGATGAGTTGGCTATCATTTGCTGCTCTAATCGCTCAAATTCTATTAGCGAGGCTGACTGACTGTCAGCGGCTTCGGTTTTGGACAGAACCGGTTCACTTGCACCAGGATCACCTCTACTTGGGAAGCCATGAAGTCGACCTTTCTGTGGGAAGTAAATTCCACTTGAAGTGGAACGCTCCAGAATGCTCGGAGTTGATACGATTTCTGCGAGATGGCGACTGCCACATGGCTTATCGTCTGTGACTTGATCGGTTGACAAGGAAGCAGCCAGTGCACTAGGTCCTTGCGCTGAAACCTCGATACCTTCTCCAGGCAATCGTGGAAAACTGCCCGAAGCAGAGGTTTGTGTCTGTGCGAGAAGACTGGGATCGTTGTCCAGAGATGAAGGCATTGTCTCGAAAGTTTCATCGGCCTGGTCAAGAGACTTTAAAGCTTCACTGCCAACAAAAATCATAGTTGCTTGGCTTGATTCTTCTGTCGTGTCAGTTGCTGTTGCAGCGAAGGAGCTTGGCTGCGAAGACGCGCTGAGACGTGAGAGTGACTGGCGTTGTTGATGGTACTCAGAGACAGGTCGAGAGTATGACGAAGAGCAGGCGTCTTCATCTTCCTCGTCATCGTCATCCTCATGTGCTGGTACAAGCTTTAGGTCTGTTGGAAGCTCGTCATCATTCAGGGAGTCACCATCTTCATCAGGCGTCAAAGGACCCGCAACTTCTGGGATTGGAGGGAGTGAGTCATCAAGGTCCTCTACAGTGATCTTGGGACTCTCCTCTTCTTCTACTTCTTCTTCTTCCTCTCCTTCATCTTCCAGGATGACTTCTTCAGCAACTTGCCGTTCTAAGGCTTCGCCTTCATCAGGAACTCGACTGGGACCACGTTCGACATCAAACAAACGTGGCGTAGGCTGAACTGCTTGCTGGCTCCCCAAGCCGTAAAACTTTAGTCTTGAGAGAAGCTGTGATGAACGATCTAGTGTTGCTTGGGGTGCTGGCCGAGACATAGAGGGCATTTTTAGTCTGGACTGTAATCCGATGGATTTAATGTCGTAATCATCATCATCTTCATCATCATCATCTTCGTCGTCGCCCGATGCATATTCCGCAGCCAACGTAGCTCCGGCAGCGGCAGCAAGTTGAGGCAAGTAGTCCCATGTGACTTCTTTTTCCTTCTCGTGTGCCAAAATCTCGGCGTTATCAGCTACGCTAGAGCTCTGGAGAGTGTCTTCTTCGTTTCCAGTCGGAATCGTCTTGGTTTCTTCCTCGGAGCTTGATCTAGATAAAATCCACACGTCTAGTTCACTGTCCGTCTGTTCTTCAGGTGACTTAGTAGATGACGCAATTGCCGGCGAGGAAAGGCTCTCCACCGTCGGTGGGATATCGGATACAACGACTTCACTGCTGACAGGAGCGGAGGAGATCGGAACCGAAGAGAGCAGGTTCATCATCTCGCCTGAAGGCTCTGCAGCCTCTACGTCGCTCCGAATTTCCGGCGCTGAGGCCCCCAAAACAGCACCACAGATTTCAATTTCTTTTGATTTTGGTCTTGGGAGTGAGGCATAAGAAGGAATAAGATCGTTCACTTCTACAAATGGACCCTCTTTCCTATCTTGAATTACCGAATGCTGCGGTGCAATGCTCAAATTCGGTTCTGCGATCGGGACTATAAGCGAAATACTCGGGAAGGGAAGAGGACTTTCTTGGCCATTGTCAAAGAGAACAACCTCTTCCCAGATTACCTCCTGCGTGTCTGCGGCATAGAAAAGTCGTCGGGGAACTTTCGGTCGAATTTCAAGGGATGAATCTGAGAATCTAGACGAGCGTGGAGGAGTTTGGACGCTACCAAGTAGACTGCCCAAAGAACTGCTTGACAAATGCCGTTTAAGACATTTGTCGGCGGAAACAATCTCAGGAAGACTTGTTTTTCTTTGTGATGCAGAAAACGAATCAACGTGTTCAGACTCAGTAACGGCTACAAAGGTAGCTGACGTGAGATTCTGATCAACAGCTAGAGGCTTCGCGGACTCAGATGCAGTTGTAAGCGAGAACTTAATCGGCTTTTCACTTCCATTTTCATCAATGTAGACTGCGGCCTCATCAGTAGAAGCTTTGCAAACACCGGGTAGTGCAGAGAGGTGATCCCCGGTCTCAATTGCAATTGCTTGAGTAGGAGAAGGGCAATCTGGAAACGATTTCGCTTGGACTATCGTCTCACTGGTGCTTTCAGAAATTCCGACATGAATGTCTCTTGAAACATGACCACCGCGGGAAGAGCTCGCTTTCATGAGGGCATAGTCTATGGGTGTAGCCTGTTCGACTTGAATGTGATCGTTATGGGTGAGGCCAAGATGGAGTTCAACATAGTCAGTGGATTCTTCAGTAACGCAAACATCCATGCCAGTAGGGTGGGAAACAGGAACAAGCAGATCAGACAAAGGTGGAAGAGCAGGATGAACATCAGAATGCAGACGGTCAGAACCGGAAAGAGGAACACGAATTCCAGAAGGCAATGCAACACCAAAAGAATCAGATGAATCAAGACGCTCAGATTTCAAAACATCTTCGAAACCACAGGCAAGAGAAGGATATGCGCGATCAGAATTCAAAGATTCCGCCAGTTCAGAAACATAAGACAGATTTAATGGCTGAGCAACGTCGAATTCACAAGTTTCATCCACCAAAACATGAACAGGAAACGAAGAAAATTCAGAAATATCACTAGATTCAATAAAGGCAGTGGGAACTGCCTCCTCCAGCACCGCCTCTTCCGCCTTCTCCGTCTCCTCGCCTACAACAGGCTCCACCTCGGATGG